>JAIPRL010001662.1:20178-56714 GCA_025469235.1 Pemphigus obesinymphae
ATGGCAAGTGATATGAGGAAGGTGGGAGTAAGTGAAGAAGATGCGGGAGATAGAGTTAAGTGGAAGTGTAGGACCAGGGTGGCCGACCCCAAATAGTTGGGAGAGAAGGCGAAGGAGAAGAAGAAGATTATCTAACAATTCTAAAGAGCCAGAATAAGTTAATATTTGAAAAATCGTAATTTTCATGACGAGTTTTAAAATTAAAAATTTGTTCTGCAAAATTACGATTTTGCAGATATAAGCTTCTGGATCTTTACCACAGATTACCACAACTATTAACCATGCTGTATAGTAGTAGCGGTTTTGACAACATTTCTAGGGAGGGGCGATTTTATTGGCCTGACACAAAAAATAATTTTTCTCTTACTTGAGAGTCCATTCAAGTGTACGGCTTATTATTGTTATATTTAAGTAAGCAATTGTTTTATATTAATACAAGTCAATAATAGGTATAGGCAAGTTACCTTAGGTACCTACTTGACCTTTTGTTTTAAAAAATACTTAGTGGCTTAGCGATTTTGCATATGCATAGAGATATTAATATTAATACATATTGATAATATTATGGAAATATTTGCAAAAAAATTTTCTTCTTTTTCAGAGCTCTAGCTCACTCCCAACTATTTGGGGTCGGATAACACACTTGCCTCCAACTTCCACAGAATTCGATTTTCCGTATCCTCCCTTCTTATACCCATTCACCTAATATAATTCTCTATAACATCCCCCCCCACCTCATTTTTTCCTTCTTTCCTTCCACGTATATTCCCATTACTACTATTACTGTTTTTGTCTCTTCCTTCCTTAAAACAAGCCCTAGTCATTACTAGTTATTTTATCAACTATCGAAGCTACTCCTATACTACCTCTTATATACTTATTCCTTATTTTGTCCTCTCTAGTCACTCCGCTCATCAATCTTAACATTCTCATTTCTGCTACACTCATCTGTTCTATCTTCGTATCTACTGCCCAACATTCTGTTCCATACATCATTGCATGTCTCACCAATGTCTTATAAAATTTACCTTTTAACCTAATAGGGATTCTTTTATTACAGAAAATACCTGACACCTCTCCATTTCGTCCACCTACACGTCTTAATTCTGTACTTCATATCTTCTTTGAAACTCCCATCTCTCTGTACAACAAACCTTTAATAAATACTTGAACCTCTCAACTTCTCCCACAACATTCCCACACAACTTTATTTCTAGTATTTTCTTATTCCCTTAGTGTAATAAAATATTAGAATAGTTAATTGAATAAAGGGTATCATTTATGAATAATATAAATAAAACGAGGGAATAGTGGTCACTTTAAGGAACACCAGAAATAACGTTTATAGTTTCGGAAAAATAGTTTTTAATTTTAACAAATTGAAATATATTAGTTAAAAAGGAATTAAGCCATGATAATAAAGGGTCAGCAAAGTAAATTTTTTTAAGTTTGATTATTATTAAATTATCATCAATTCTATCGAACGTCTTTTCAAAATCAGTGTACATTACGTCAATTTGCTCGCACGCCTCTGAAAAATTAATCTAAAATGTAATGTTTGAAAAATATTAAATTTGTTAATCTAGATTTGTTAGGACGAAAACCATGTTGTTGAGCGATTAGGATATTTAAATAGAGGAGATAATTTTGTATTTATGCGATTTTAGAAAACATTTTTGGAAGTATAGAAATATATTGAACGATAATTAAAAAATGTATTAAAATCAAGGTCCAAGGAGGGGAGGAAATCGCCTCTATCGCCCCTCTTAAAACCACCACTGCCGTATAGGTATTATTGAATAATATTATGTAATAGTACAGATGCTGATTTTTTTTTTCAAGATCACTTCAATGAACTTGAAGGTCAAAAATATTTCATTATAAAATTATGTAAACTTACATCCTTAGTATTAAAATAAATCTATTCGCATAGTATTTTTATGTGTATAGATAAGTATATAATATATCCATAGTTAAATTTTAATAATATCTTATAATATATCTAAATACTAAAAAAGTAGGTACATGATCAATTATTTTTCAATCTTCATTTTATTTTTCGATCTATGGTTATTATATATGCATACGTAACATGCTATTTTTTATAAAATATTTACATAAATTTTTATTGCACACATACCGAACTGTACCTATATTTATCTGCAATTTTATTGTAATTATCGAAGTGACTATTTTACGTAACGTTTTTAAATCTCAAAGAATAAATTAAACAATAATCTATACCTTATATACACGGTTACTGAGATCAATCGTTATAATTATGCTAGCGACGACAGTGGTACAAACAATAACTAGGTATACCTAACTACATGTGCGAGACGTTGATCTTTTACGGAAGTCGAAAATAAATTATTCGGGAGTTTTCACCTTGAACCGAAATGTGAGCAAATTAGGAGAATATAAAAATATCCGACGACGACGTTCACTCGCTCGCCATATATATTCTTTCGGCAAAAGTATATAATATACGATCTAAGCCCTAAGGTAGTAGGTACGTACTGGTAGTAGTTGTATTTATATCATATTGTTACTATAGGTACACTAGATTTTAATTACTTACCGGAAACATTATTTGAAATTAAAACGCTATTTTTTTTTTTTTTTTAATAAGAATCTACGCAAATTTTGTATGCTATTAATTCACTTTTGACTAAAACATTATATCTAAAAAAATGTGTAAATTAAAAAATATATACGTATATATGGGTAATAGGTCTAATGTAAGTTTTACTTTATTTAGACTACAGTTGTATTGTCTCATAAAAATAAGTGAATTAAAAATATAAGTATACGTTCTTATAGTTTGTAAGAGCACTATGTAAATTGTAAATTTCTATATACTTAACACAGTCAACAGAGTATATGCATGGTTTAATTAGCGTGATTAATGATTATTATAATGTATTATACTATAATATTTGCGTTTGAACAATTAGATTCTGAGAGGATCGATGGAGCTAGTGGTTTTACAATAATATATATATATATATATATATTTTTTTTTTAGAGTGTACCTAGGTTCTAGGCAGAGTTGGGACTAGTGGGGAGGGGGTGCTAGTTAAGGTGATAGTCGACAGACATACAGTTTTGAATGACTTTTTTTTCGATTATTTACCGGTTTTTTTTTTCTCAACCAGTCGGAAAATATTGGTGACATTTTTCCTTATTAAAATGTTTGTGAAGAAGTAAGTCGGCAAATTAATGTTAAACTTTGATCACCTTATACGTGCTTATTTCACGGTCCTTGAGAACGTCACGCGTTGCCTCAAAGTTCGATATCAGCTTTGCTACAATAGCTACGATTAAAAAAAACCGGTAAAGTTGATCATAAATGATTTGGAAAGTAATTTGAAAAATATAATAAAATAACTGTAAATAAATATTTCAGATGCTACTCGTATATACTATATATTATATTATATACATTCGAGAGTATCTCTTGTTAGTTTTATAATTAATATATACTATCTACTATATATATACATATAACATAATAACAGTAAGTAAGTACTATATTAATATTACTTTATTCGTTTTTGTCTAATAACAAATCATTTCCAATGACATAAAAACTGAAAAAATATTTTTAATGAAAGTAGTCACTCTATATAGGTATACGTGTATACCTACCATCGAAAATGGGAGAGTTTTGTTTAGTTTGTATTAGTGAATTGGGTGTTCCCACATTTTGAGCATTGTAAAAAAACTGCAAACTTGAAATCTAAAATTTGTATATACATTACGTTATACAGATACCTATCGTACAAAAACACCTTTGGAACTGAAATACCTAATTAAAACTAGCCAATATACGCATATATATACTCCATAGCAGTGGATTTCTTAAAAAATTTTCACTGGGCAACAATCAAAAAATTGATCAAAATATACCTATGTCCTATACACTAAGGTATATAGTAAGACCATATGTTCCCTTTTTTTGTGGCATTTTCCCGTTTCCCGTCCTGTTGTCCCGACAAACTTTAAACCGGACGCTTTTTGTTCTGCTTTTGGAAGTGAGGTCCCGTTTTTTGTTATCTACTATTTTTAAACCGATTTATGAAAATGTTGGTAGAAAATTATTACAATAGGTATTCACTTTTTTTTTATTACTATTCGTTTTTAATTTTCAAAAAACCCTACTATACATTGCTCAGATGGGGATTTTATACTTCTACTTTATTGTTATTAAAAAAAAAAAAAAAAATAGGTAGTGGAAAAACTATGGTAGGATATAATTATTACTACTAATTTATAATGTATACGTATAATGTACATAGAAGGTAAAGGAAGATTATACTTATAATTTCAAATTGCTATAAATAGACGTACTTTCAATATTTTTTTATGCGGGAAGGGGCAAAATATTTTTTTTCTACCTCCTCCTTTCTCTCTCTCTCAAAAAAAAAATAAAATTCTCACTGTACATTTTTTTAGTTTTGTATTATCTCTATAATCTCTATATACGTATATATCATGAAGAAACATAATATTGTTGCAATTGTGTACAAACATCAAATCTGTGTACCTACGAGTATACACTGCAGTATAGCATAATTTATATAGATAAACAACTTTGAAATTAGGAGATAGATGTAATATCAATGGGGGGCATTGTACTTTCAAATTTTACCAGAGGGGGCAATGGGGCAGCTACCCCTCCTCGCTCTCCCGCAGTTTATGCCTATGATACTACATAAATTAACAATTTTACGTCCTCTTATTTCCCAAACTCTAATATGCTCAGGTTTGCGCCTTCGCACATACCAGGGGAGTTGAAGATGGTTCTTGATAATTATGACACAAGCATATATAGCTACCAAATTATTGAACGGGTTTGGTAATATGGTCGATTTGAACTATAGAGAGATCAGACGACACCAGCGAGGAAAATCTCGTCGGCTACCCCCCAATTGATACTTGGGAGTCGAACCGGGGATCTTGCGCCGAAACACGCGTTTCGATTGTTCCACCACAGTCGACCCTTATGATGCTATATATTCTTCTTCTTTTTTCTTTTTGGGTTTATTGGGGCCTTTAAGACCATCCCATCTCATACACAAGCTTCCATTCTTCTCTGTCCAGCGCTAGGGTTCTCCACACCGAATCTCTTCCTATCACTTCCACATCTTTTTTTATGGCATCTTTCCACCGCTTTCTTGGTGTTCCCAAAGGACTTTTCCCTACAGGATTCTGTTTTATCATTGCACATAACAGCGAATTTTGGTTTCAACATGCATGGCCAGCCCATCATTGTCTTCCACTTCGAATAACCTTCAATATTTCCGAACCATAAAGTTTCCAGCTCTTTATTCTTTCTTCGTCCCCACTCCCCTGTTATTTCATACTTAATTGGGTTATAAAGTTTCCGCAAAACCATATATATATATATTACCATTATCTAATGTATGATTATGGTTATATTATCATATTATTACTTGTGATATATTGATCAAACGATTATAACCCTGAGCAATTAAGGTGGTGGCGTTGGTCCACCCTATGGGGTGTAGCACTATTTAGCGAAATATATTTATATAAGAGGGCAAAAAATTGAATATAAAATGTAGATACGTCATGCTTGGCTTTGCGGTATTCAGAGTATATAACACGATTTCGTCGCGCTGCGTCAACAGTTGCCAAATTGCCTTGAACGAAGGTCTTTCTACGGCCTGATGTTAATGCGTGTGTGTGCGTATATATATAATATAATATATGCGATCAAAAGAGTGCATTAGTCATGTATTCATGGTGTATATTTTGGTTAGTTAGATGAACCTGATTAAAAAAAAATATATATATAAGTAATATATATATATAAGTAATATATATATATATATATATATATAGCCAGCCATATATAGTTATATGTTATACTCGTACTTTGTTTTTTAAATAATTTTTACAATAACAGTATGAACAAGTATTTATAGCATAATATACCGCTATACATATATTATTTATTTACTTTCGAGATATTTTTTTTCGTTTTGAACCTATATATATATATATATATACATATATATAATAATCTAAATTAAGTAGTTTTCTTATCCATATTTGACGTAATATATACGTTATTTGGCTATTTATAATATACTTATTTGTTTTTATATTATACGTCTAATCGAATTTTTTATACAAAAGTTCATACCATGTATACACAGATGTATTCCGAATAGCAAATAATGTGTATATATTTATATGTACACATATTAAGAGGACGCTACTCATCATTTGTTGTTTCTGTCTTATATATAGGTAAGCATAACATAGGAAATTTACGTGCCACATACTTACTATAAGTTATTTATAATTAATATAAGTGTAAATTTACCTATTATTAACGTTTTAGAGGAGAACATAAACTGTGATTTAGCACGGAGATTTTAAAAATATTTTTTTTATTTTTAAACAAGTTATAAACAGTTAAATAACTCATTTTTTTGAACGCATACAACTAGTTTTAAAATTAAATTAAAAAAAAAAAAACATGCTAGAGCATAGTTTATGTTCTCCCCTACAAATTTGATAATAGGTAAATTTACTCTAATGTTAATTATAAATAAACTGTAGTAAGAATGCGATACTAGATTTGCTATAATGTTAAGCATTTATATACAAACGTGTGGGTAGCGTCTTTTTAAAACGGAAATAAAACGAAAAATGATATAATTTACGGCGGGCTTCATCGGCGTCTGTCAACGCTTTCTTGGTGTTAGTATGAGCATTTTTTTTTTTTTATCATTATTATTTAACCGAAAAGTTACAACCTTCTGAACAAGTACCTACCTATATAACACATGTACGAATATTATATTGTATTTCTATCTAAATTACTTATTAAATATTGACTTAACCCGAATATTACGAATACGTCCCCTCTTTTTTATGACATAGATTCGACGGGAATCACTTATGTCTCCACCCAACACTGATGCCACTTGAACGCGAAATATTTTACACGTGCGTATTACTTGACTGAGATAACATAATGTAAATTTGTTTAACTTTCGATTATCGTCATACTGGGTGATACAATATTATGAAGTACCTATTCATTTTGAAAATACATCGAATAACACACGTGTCACGAATAAAAATGAAGTTTGTCGATCCAACGTCGTTGAGAATGCGCTAAAAAATTATAATATAAATTGATCTCCTTTCACGGACCATATTTCTGTAATGAATATTTCCATAAGTTTTGTTTCTCGTATTGTGGACATTTAGATTTTTCAATGATTTTAATTTTCCTATTACTTATACCTATACTAGGAAGTATCGAAACATAATACTTTAAAATCCACTAGAAACACATGTTTTATGTATGCGACAGATATTTCGATATATTATAATTTATATAAGAAAGTATAATTATACCTACAGCTAGTGGCATAACGGCATGACTAAGAATGTTTATGAGGGGCCCGAGGAGGAAAGGAGAGGATAACACATAAATAAGCTAATATGATAAGTCTTGTATTAATATGTTAAGTCTTAATATCCTAAACTATATAGGTACCATCATTTAAGTAAAATAGCTCTAAAACTAATACACCATATTGAAAATAAAATAATTTATAATTCAAACTATACTTATATAGTACACATTTGGAAGTTTATTTCAAGTTTATTAAGTCATAAAATATAATTATATAAACCATATCCATATATAGGATACAATACATTTAAAGTGAGAGAAGTTAAACGTTTTTTATGACGAATTAGGTATATACCAAATTTTTATTGTAATGCGTTTACATGAATATTACATATTTTATGTAGGTACTTACCAGTTAATTAAAACTTAAAATTATTAATTGTTTTATTTTTAATATTGAATCTAATTATAACAAAGAAAACCCGTATTGTTATTATATAGGTATCTGAAAAGTATTAAAGAAGAGTAACGTTTTAGGTCAGTAAAAGTATATTACAAATTCTTATCTTTATTTTATTCTGATACCTTATTATGCATCAACTAGGTTTAATATGCATATAAAATATATAGTGGAACAGACTGTGAAGAAACCGGTGAACCAATGTTTTTTTTAATACGTTTCAAAACAAATCATATTCAATTGTTGTACAAAAATATAGTATTTAATAACAATAAACGAAAAACAGTAAGGAACAAAAAATACCTGTACCTTGTGAAATTTTCAATAGCTCTATAATATGACTATAATATCTATTACAAATCAATAGATGAGGCGTGTACATTATTTCTATAGATGTATAATTATTTTAATAACTTGTGTCTGGATTAAAGCTAATTAATGGTTACGAATGTTATTTAACTAAAACATTCTTATATTTATGTAGGTACGTTGCGTTTTTTTTAAAGTACTAAAATAATGTAGAATGTAAAAGTTATTATTTTTATAGGTTTAACAAAACAGACATTAAAAATATACTATGAAATTATTTATTTATTTTAAATTTTGCTCCAAAATGAAATCAATTGAATTCTTGAACATCGATATTGGAGTAATTGTTCGCATTGAAAGTCCCATTTCAGTTCTTTGTTAACAACACAAGTTATGTTTTATAGTGAAATAATTTTGTTTGATGTATTGGAAAGAAAGTAATTATATTGTCAATGGAGTCAATGACTCGAAATGTATTAAAAATATCAAAAAATTAATAATTTCCCTAATAAGACCAATTCACTATGTAGAGATAATTAATTTCCTATACCTATAATGTCACCGATAACAATAATAGTAGTATTATAGTTTTTCTTATTTTAAGATGGTAGGAATGCATAAAATATCATGCATATTTAGAGATTAGGAGGTATAATCGTTTAAAATTATTAAATCTACTCGTCAGAGTGCCGTGCTATACCTATACTGATTACTGGTTACAAACAGATCATACTGCATAATGTACAACCATGCCCGTCCCGATGAAGGGGGGGGGGTGTCACACCCCCAACTTCTGAAAGCAGTCGGCAAGTAGTAGAAAAAGTTGATAACCTTTCTTTTTTTTGCTTATTTTATGTTTTGAATAAGAGAAGTATTATACTATTGTTTTCACATCCCCCCCTCTAAATCTTTCTTTGGGACAGCCCTGCAGTGTATGACTTTTATAAATATTCAATTGTTACGTTAATTGTAAATAAAATTATTATAATTAATTAGTTAATAACATTTTTATTCGAGTTTTGTTTGGATACTGTTAGTTGTTACTTGTTAACTACTATTAGTTAGCAAGTGTTAAGAGGACGCAACACATCAGCTTTTTCGTTTTTAAGGGGTTCCATAAAGACAATTTTTGTAAAATTTGTTAAAAAATGAAAAAAATGATCATTGAAAAATATATAAATACATTTTAAAAGTAATTTATAAATAGTTCTGTGTGAATACTATTTTTATTGTTCTGTAATCACATGCCAATCAAATAATTTATTATATTTTGTAATAAACATGCTCACGAATTTCCATAATATTGTGGCTTTCTGAATGAGTTTAGATAAACAATATATCTGAGAACAATTAAAGACAAGAAGGTAAACTGTGTTTTTCACCTGATAGAATTAAAAATAATTTAATATATACCTACAGTTTTTTATGAAGATTTGAAATTAATAAAAAATATTTTTTTATGATCAATTGTCATTTATTAAAAAAATTGTTTAAAAAAATCATCTGATGAAAACACAGAAGACATTATAAGAGGAACTGAGAATTGTTTCGAAAATTAAAATGAAACTACTTTAAAACCGTTAATTTATGGAAATACGGAGATCATTTTAGGGTTCGATAAATCTAGGTGTTGCGTTCTCTTAACGATAGTTACGGAGTATATTTTTTAAGAATTAGTTTTTCTCATAGGCATAGACGTGGCCAGATTTTTTTGACAAATCATCCATCTCTTTATGGCATACCTTACTTTTGTTGACTTATTTAGAGGGTCGCACTTTATATAATATAAATAAAAAAATGTAATAGGTATTTTAACTGCAAAGGGTATACTAAGAGGAAGTTATTAAGGACTGAATATTAATGAAGAGATAGTTTTATACATATATACAGTATATAAAGATAAAATACATATACAGTGTACATAAAAAATTAAATAATATAAAAACTCTATTGCATATTTCTGAATGATTTTTAATTTTAAATGAAATTATTTTGCAATTTTTTCATATATTAGTATATGAAGATATGTATGATTTTATTTTCCTATCCATGTAAACATGTTTTTAAACGCATTTTCTGGGATGGTGAATTAATATTATGTTTCGTGTAGCGTGCATTAATCTATATACGTAGTATATAATATAGCATATATGTACCTATACTCTGCAAGATTGGTCTATTCTTTTTTTAGAAAATCGTAATATGTTAGAAAATCGGTGGTTAAAAAATTCACGGTAAAAAATCACGAAATTGTTTTTTTTTCTAGTTATTATAGGTAGATATTATTTTTATTTATCAGGTTCCTAGAAATTGGAAACTAGAACAAGTTATTACTTTCTAAATGCGTCATTGCGTTTGTATAGATATTTGAAAAATTTAGGATTATTAACCAAGTTCAATTTCGACATATAAGACGAAAATAATTTAAAAAGCAAAACGAAGTTTGTTTTGTACACCTGTAATATATAACAATAAATTATTGTAATGAAAGAGTTCATTTTAACATGTATAATCAAATATCATACGATGTCACTGTAGATACCGGAATAAAAATAAAATCTAGTTTCTGTTGTCATTTTATTCACATAATATTATATTACATAACGATATAATTGCATCGTTTATATGTACTCTCTAAACTAACTATGAAATAAATAAATTATGAACAGGTATATACGTATTGTACCTATAGTAAACACTTTTATAGGTACCAATTACACGAGTACAAATTGAATTATTATAATGTTCATGCCATAAAAACGTGAACATTGAACAATATTATTATTAAGTATCTAAGATAAAAAAAATATTATATGAAGCATATATAATGTGCATCGACGATTTGAAACTAGAAATGTAAAATAAAACGATTGATTAAAGTATTTAACCCGTTATTCGAATTATACTATCATTACTCGTTTGTATTTTAGTTATCTTTGATACATTTCATGACTATAATATTATGTAGTATGTATACATAGGTGAAATTTTAGTCAGAACTGACCACGAGAGCTCCCCTTATTAGGCAGTGCCGACGGAAAAAGGGGTGTAGGGGGTCACGGCGATCCCTCACTCGAGAAACAAATTAAAAACAAAATCAAGTCCAACCGGCACAAAAAAAAGTTGATGACCTTTTAATTAATTAATTTATTTTTTGTCTTTATTTACCGTCCTGTAGAAGTATTTCGGAATTTAGTCGGCAAACTATAAATTATTCAGCATTTGGTCGGCCAAATCAGAAAAAAGGAAGTAAGTAGGTAGTTAGGTATTTCGACGGTTTTTTTTACGTATTAACTTTTTCGGCAAAAAATTACATTCCTCTGACGACCCTCCACAAATATTTCACCGGCCTTAGGCGATCCTTAAAAGCGGGATGAAGGGGTGCGCACATAGTCATAACGCGGTCGCAGATAGACAGTATACAGGAGGCATATTATAAGGGTACTTACGTCGTCTTCGTCGTCGCGGACACTATGCATCCAAAAGCACATGGCCATGCATATGAGCACGGCGCCCGAAGCGACCAGACCGACGCCGATGTACCGGACGGCCGGCACTGGTTTCGTGTGATGGTCGGCCAGCCCCAGCCAGTTGAACAGCGCGCCGATGCACACCAGCGTCATACCGAATCGGTACGGCCGTTGCGATTCTTCCGGTACGATCAGTGCCATTTCCGGGTGTGGCGGCGGGTTCGTATATGTATATGTATATTACGTTCGTGTACGCGTCGCCGGCGATTGTGTATTCCGGCCCTGACCTCCTCCAATCCGCCGGACAGTACGAGTTGTTGATGCGGTGGACCTGTGGCCGCTACTGCTGAAAAACAGCGTAAGAACGCGGATGCGGTTAATATACAATACAAGTGTATACGGATTTATCGTTGTGACATTATGACGTTTGTGTTTTTTTTTTTTTTCTGGTATGCTTTTTTGATCGTGAAAAGGTATATTATACTCGTACATGTACACGTTACCGAAAAACAGTATTTTTTTTTTTTTTACAATGTTAATTGAAATGTTATCACTACATTTACCAGTACTATAATAGGTACCTGCACATATTATTATGTACCTACTTATATATTATAGTATACGGTTTCAGCGATAGTCCCGTAATGCATGCAATGCGATAGTCCCGTATGACGAAAACACCGCGGGTCAGCCAGTGACGTATATAAATTATTATTGTAATATCTGGTGGCTACGTGTATAATATGATATAAGCAATGAATAATACACATAGCAAATGTATCATCCGTATATTGTGGTTATTTGTTTGAATATTATAAACGATCAAGTTCATGGTGTGTACACTATAATATGTACACCAATCGATAGTGAAAAAAATGTACGATTATTTCCCGTGTCTGCGGATCACGATTTTTTAATTTGTTCTAGTCACCAGGGTAGTAGCGAAGTATGTTTTTTTTTTAGGGGGGGGGGCAGTGTGTTATTTTGAATGAGGAAAAAAAAATGTCATACCTTTTAAAAATTTAGCTGACAAATTCATTTTTATAAAATACTTCCTTAAAAACGTAAATAAGCAATAAAAAAAAAGGTCATCAACTTGTTTACCATTACTGACTCTCTCACATTGGGCACGGTCCTTAACACGATTTAGCCGACTGACAATACGATTTGGTCGACTGAAGCAATTACTTTGTGGGGGGGGGGCAGATTTCCCCCTGCCCCCGCTAAATACTCTCCTGCTAGTCATTATAATTTATTTCAATTGTATAAACATTTTTAAACTATAAAATATAATACAAAAATTGCCTATATATTTCCGATAAAGAGTCGTCAAGATAATACGCATGATACGATGGTAATATGATGGTAATATTCGGCGTAATACCTATTATGTATACATTTTTATACCTAATATTGTTGATTTGCATTAAATTTACATTATAATAGTGGCTTCGAAGTATATTTGGTCAGCCAGTTCAGCTGTCCAAAATAATACACCCACTCAACCAACCAAAAAAAAAAAATGAAAAATAAAAAATACTTCACTGTAAAAAAAAAGTTTACTCGTATACATTTTCGCCAAAAAATCTCGAGAAATTCACTTTGAAAATAACAAATAAGTAACAAAAAAAGACTTTCATATAAATTGCGAAAATATGTAACTACTTACAAGTATTTTGAGGAAACTACCCACCCACCTTCCCCTAAATTTCACCGGTTCGATTGATCGGCTAAACATATAGCGTTTGGCGCCACTGCATTACAATATCATGTAGGTACCTATACTACCAAATGTATTATTTTTTTACAATCAAACCAATTATATATATATAAGAGTAGCATTAGTAGTAATTAACAAACCAAAAACGTTAAACTGACAATCTTAATTAATTAATAATATTATAGGTAGATACAGACGATATCGGGTATCTAGATATAGGTATATATTATGTGAGCAGACTTATATGAAGAATACTTTTATTTTGTATTCAAAATACTATTATTTAAATAAATGAGTAATTTTTTTAAGTTATTCGAAGAGGTATTTAAATATTTTTTAAATAATACATTTAGTGAATAGGTAGGTATTTATTTGAATAAAAAAATAGTATTCAACAAAATACAAAGTATTCGAGCACAAAAATATAATTCAAAATGCCTTTGATTATAAAAGGTTTCTACAAATGATAATATTATGATTTATTTTTGTTAAAGAGTTTATATTCCATAATTTACCAAAATATTAACTATTAACTATAAATAATTAATTTAAATTACTTAATCATTTAAGTTATTATTCTAATATAATTACTCCATAATACTAGAAAAACAAGAAAAATAAGAAGATCTTCACAATAATTTATATAGTATAATAGGTATATTAGTTTATATGTATAATATATGTCTTTCATATTTATATAAATATAAAAAAAATATTACCTATCATAGTATTATTTTGAACGGCACAAATATTGCCAGGCAATATATACCAGCATTAAATAACTAGAATTAAAATTTGACGACTTAAAGAAATAAGACTGTAATACGATACGATTGTCTGTGTAAAAATAATTATAATTTATTGTTGAAATCTAAAAACTACAGTTAATAAAAACCTAATAAAAATTATATATAAATTATATCTATTCTAAGATCGAATAAAATTACTAATTATTTTTATTTAAAATACATATTTAATTATTTGTTAAAAATGTATTTAGAACAGTATTTGAATAAGAAATAGTATTCGAATATTTTACAAGTTTGTATATTATTTATACTGTTATTCGATTTAATCGCATTAGTTAATTTGTTAAAACTATTAATAATAGTTAATACCTAGGATAGAATATTTCATAATACATAAACTCATATTTGTTTATTATCAAAAGTTGTTTTAAAATTAAAAATAAATATTATTAAGCACAGAAAAAATTTCAAGAATTATTAGTTATACTAGGTAATTTGATTCCAATAAATGTACCTATTACGACTTAACGATTTAAATTGATGTAAATGATTGTCAAATAATTTTTAATTATATTATGAAAACTTTATTATTAAAAATAACATCGTCATTATTTATCATGTATTTTAAAAAATGACATTAAACTTAAAATAAAATAAAATTATGTAAAAATAAATGAATACCTATGTAGTGTATTAGAAGAATCTTGGTAGTGTTCTAAAATTTATGATTAATAGACGTTTAATGGTTCACGAAAACATCATTATGTGTACGTGAAAATCTAAGGTGAATGAACCAATTTTTTGTTAAAAAAAAAGTAATTTCTTCGTTTTTGATTTGCTTTCCTTTTGTCAATTGTCACTGATATACAACAGCGATCGTCTGGTATAAAACTTCATGGTTCACTAAACGTAGCGCTTCACGCACTATTGACACCACTTCCTAAAAACCGATGCTAAACCTATGTAGTTAACAGAGTATTATTTAAAACTCGTTTCATGAATATATAATGATAGGTACATCTGATACATCTATAGTAATATTCCTCTCGAGCACAAATTGGCAACTGAAATTAGTATCCACTGAAATTATACGTAGATATTTAGGTAATTTATACCAATAGTATTACCATAAATAACATTTTAGTAAAAAAAATTTACATTATATACCTATATATATAAAAAAAATTTACTTATGAACGCGAAATATTTTCAATGTCGATGCGAATATTTGCGGGGCCTGGTACAAGATATATTATGATGACCGAGGGATATAACTATAGGTATATTATTAACAATGTTGAAGCAATATCTACTTATATGTGTAAAAATACATATTAAAATAATTACAATACAAATATTCTATATCTGATCAGTATCATTTAGTATCTAATTGATAATAATTATTTCTTTTTATCTTATTTAATTTACAAAATTTTTCGGGTGGACTTGTAAGTGTGAAGGGGCCTGGTGCAGGGGCACACGTTCCTCTTGCGACCATTCTGGGTATTCTATGATTATTTTAATTACTAATTTAAATGTATAATACACTAGAAGAATACACTAGTAGAAGAATATATTATGCATGCACGATAAATTGAAAAAAAAATTCAAAAAATGTAGGTACCTTATTTTAAGATTCATATAGGTATAAGTAAGTAGGTATACTTACACGGAAATCGAATTTTTTTCTACTATTTATATCTATTTAAATGAAATAAACGCCAATAGCTAAAACTACACAATAAGGAAAGTAAATCCTCATTATTTACTTTATAATTAGGTATTTTATTTTTTTAACTTTTGCTATACGAAGTAATAATCTAAATATATCTAAATATAATGTTAAATTAGTATAATAATGTAAACACTAAATACACATGCTATAATAATATATAATATAATTTGCATTATAATTTGACACCTACTTGAAAATATATTATAGTTTTAATTGAAGTCATTATATTATGTGCATAATATAATTTCTAATTCTCTGGAGTAAATAGACTAGACGTTGTTGAGTTCTTTCGTAAATAACACTAAAACGAAATCGTAAATTTTTAAATGAACACTGTTTTTACAATAGCCGCACTTTTGCTCACTGCCCTGATAACGAATACAATGCTATACGGTTACATTTAACATAATATACACCTATACAATAATTAGCTTCTTCCTCTTATTCGTCACATTTTTTTAATCTAATCTAACAACTCGTCTGTTATGACTGTTGTTTAGTTTTAATTTGTTATAGTGACGAGTGGGAGCATTCACTAGTCTGTATACATATATATTATATTCTTATCAGGTGTTTTCATTCTAATAGGTATATTATAAAGGTTAACAGTTTTATTAACACCGGCTAATAGTCGATTCCGTTTAAACGTAAACTACCTATTTTTGTTTACTTATATTTTGATGATAGCCTGCGTAGTCGAGTATCAAAACAATGTGTACGCACACAGAATCTGCACAACGAAATAATAACATGTGCCTATCTATTTACCTATATAGTTATTGTACTTAAATAAAAAAAAAAAAAAAAAAAATGTATAAATGTGTAATGTGTGTATTATATAATATTACACATAATAAAAGCTAAGATTTCAATATACATAAGCGTATGCTAAAATAAGATCTCATGTAGGTGCGTCATACAGCTGTATTCTATTTTTAATTGTTTATCTATTACAATAATTAGTAAAATCGTGTATTCGTATACGTATAATACTCGTGTACATACTCGTGTAAAATGTAAATACATGCACAATTTCGTGTCGAGCACCACGTCAAATGCAATCTGTTAAATTGCCCCGAGATAACGATATTATTAACTATTTTGTAATTATTTCATTCAGATATTTTAACAATACCTATATCATTTGTAATGTTATTACACAGACTCATGTGAAATTAATAAAAACTAATATTATTGTGTACCTATATGGAGTAGTAATGGTTGTTATTGACTTTCAAAAAGTCTTTAAAATCACGTTACCGGACAATCTTGTCACGAAAATTAATGACGTTTGTGTTTGTTTCATCACGACAATAATTTTATTATTGTGAAAGAATAATATACCTACTTAATTGTAATTTGATTTCTTTTCGTCAAAACCTAGTTAATGTTTACTAATAAATTAATGATTATTCCGATTATTTGAAATTGTTATTTGTTTTCGTTTTTAACACTATTTTGTCTCTTCTAAAAACAAAAAACAAAATAATGGTAGGTCCAGTGTCTACAATTTTTAAACTTTGCTTTTGCGCGCATAATAATAATTTATTCCTAACCATATATTATATGGAATATTATAAAGTATCCTTAATTAGTTGTAGGCATTAAATTTTGTAACTAAATAGGGCTCTTAAAAAAATATATATATGTAGATATATATTATAGGTAAGTATATAACAAATAATAATAAATTTCATTATTATTTTGATCAATTTGAGAAAAATCTTCAAAATAAAATACTTGCGTTCGGTCATAAGTATTTTGAATAATTTAAACAAACTAAACAATTTTAAATTAAAATTAAATATCGTCATGTTGATCAACTTATTACATACCTACTTATAGGAACATAATAACTATACATCTACATGTAGATAGACAAATAGTTAAAAGCAATATTTTTTAATTTTATTTTTAACAAAATAAGAATTATTTAAAAATCCGAAGAAATCTTTTTGAAATCATTCTTATAATGTATATACCAATATTTAAACTAATTACATATTTGATAAATATACCATTATATAAATTAAAAATAGATAATAATAGATTAAAGAACACAGGGTTAATAATAGAATGTAATTAAAAAATATATATTTTAATTAAAAAATGTAATATTTTAATATAAACAATTTTAATTTATATATATTTATTTTTAACATTGCGTAAAAAACTTATGGGTCCATATATATATATATATTATGAATGTATGTATATATGTGATTTTCACCAAATTTCACCCTAAATAAAAAAAGGATGTGTAATATGCAACAAGTCCAATGTTAAAATAATTTTTATTCTTAATTAATATTCTTTTAACAGTAAACGTGTGTATGACGATAGTGTAAAGGCAGTTTCGTGTGATATTAAGAATATTATGACGTTGTTACACACATAGATTTTTGGATAATATTTTAATTTCTAAAATATTTTGCAAATATATTAATTTATTTTATTAATATGTATAAGTATCTACGTGTTACATTTTTTTTAAATGTTATTTTTAATATTTATATTTTATATTACAATTTTCGTAAATACATCATGTAGGTAAATATTTAAAAAATAATAATAAAAATATGGAAATGAGTTCAAATGTAAGAATAGTCATAATAGCTAGTACCTAATATTTTTACATCTATAATAGTGTCTATATGCACAAACAGTCGTGGTTGGAAGTTTCTTTGTACTCGAAATTTGAATCACCGAAGTCTAAAAGGCATTTCCACCTATCCAATATTGATCTAAGATAAGTTTTCTTACATTTTAATATAATTTTATATATTTATTATTATTATTAATCTTGTTATTAATCAAAATCAAACACCTACACTCAGTACCCACCCACTTACTTAATTTTTTTTTTTTAATCACGTGATTCATATAATCCACCATTGCAATGCTACTGAGCACAAAACATATAGATATATACATATTATTATAACTGTACACAACCAAAGAACGTTATACACATAATATTATAACTGTAATATAATCGGATGACCGAGCCCTGTCGGTCTTTTAATATTATTAATTTAAATCATATTTAATTAAATATTATATTAAGAAGACGCTACACATTCGAGGGGTTTTGTATAGGTAATTTTTATTAAATTTTAAGAAAAATCAAAACCAAACAAATTAAAAATATTTAAATAAGTACATTTTAAAAGTAATTTAAAAATAGACTTATGTCACTTTAATTTTTAATTGTCGTGTAATCACGATTTGTTAAAAAAAAAACATATTTATTATTGTAGAAAGATGAAATAAAAATAAAATATAAAGAACAAAATTCTCTAGCGACTAATGGAGACAATTTTTGATATATGCATTTTTATACGTTTTATAAGCTGTTAAAAAAATTAAAAAACATTTTAATAACTCATAAAACATATAAAAATGTATACCTATATCAAAGCTACAATTTGTTTTTTGTTTTGTATTTATAACCTGTTTGTAAGTTGATAAAATTGAAAAATGACAATGCAAGTTTTTCATTGAAAAATTTTCGGTGTGGCGTCCTTTTAATATTAATATTTACTAATCCTTACTCCATTATATATATCAAAATATAACTGATTTTAATTATTAATTGAATTAATTGAAATTATACCGGTCGCTCGATTTTTTTATGTGTTTAAGACATCATTTAAATATAAATCTGTACATTTATTGAAAAAATGTTATTATGAGCTGTCCTTGTAAAATATTTATTACAACAAATCATTTAGGATAGCCCACTTTGTGACTACCGACCATGCTACATTGCTACATCATGTTTTCATGAGCGGGGTTCTCGGCTCTAATCCCTTTATTTTCAAATAATTTTTTGCACTTTTTCCAACTTTTTTTGTTCATTATATTATATAATATTATCATATTATTAGTATACAATCTACAGTAATTGTCAAGTATATCCTTAGTGGATACTGTCAGTGGAGCTTCGCTTGTTTTTTTTTTAAGAAAGAAATGATTTATTATTGCTTTCAAAATCAATATATTTTTCATCATTATCCTACCCAACGTGCGAAGTGCTTCCCAGCATTTTTTTTAGTTTGTGTGAAAATATTTTTGAAAATGTCAAGCTTTTATAATTTTTTTTTTTGGCTTTCACTGTTTTTGGTTTTTACGATTTATGTTTTCACAGTTTTCACTCAGATTTTCGAGATTTTCACATACACCCAAAACATACCTATATTATACCAGGGCCGTATTTAGAATTATGCGCTTTCGAGCACTTTTTTGATTAAATGATTAAATTTTGCTCATCAATTCTATTTTTCGCTACCATTTATCTATTTACAATTATTTCGGTACTGAGTAATATTTTTTTTTGCTCTTATCAATATATTTGCCATCCCTTTAAGGACCTATAAACATGCCTCTCATGAATACGGAATGATATACATACCTAGTATTTATAGATAATTTTGATTAGTTTGATCTATTAAAATTTGTTATTTTCTCAAAAGTTTGACTTTTATATATCTCTTTTTAATATGGCTCAATAAAAATATAAGAGAACTTTATTCTCTAATTTACGTGTTTATAAATACAAAATAAATAAAATAATTTAAAAAAATGTTTCGTTCAAATTTATCGATTTAATCGGTTTTATAAAATAACGAAAATCAACTAGATAGTGTATAATATAATATGTACAATTATTCATTATTGATAAACACATATAAATTATAATTTTCATTATCTAAGTCGGTATCTACCTATTGACTTAAAGTTATATAATTTTAATTAATTCGTTTTTATTGGATTATAATGTGTAACATATTATTGTTTTTAATATTATATTCAATGATTATAATCTGCAGAGAAATATATTTTAAAATATTTTGTGCTTTACCTAAAGACTACTATAATATACTAGTATATTGTATTACGTCATCGTGAAACCTGATTTTATTTCATCAGCATAGTAAACATAAAACAATAACAACATACATCTAAGACAAACATAAATATTATGCAATTTTTTTGCAATTGCGGGAGGGGAGCATCTAGTCCGTACTGGCCTACCTCGAAATATCAAGATCAATATAATAGGTAACGCGAGAAAATTGTATTAACTTTATTTTTTTTTATATATTTTAGTCCATTCTTATTTTATAATGATAAAAACATATAAACTAATTTGTATGTAGTTAAGTTACAAATACAAATATTTAAAGTGAATTATGTCTGTATTTAAAATTAGAAATTAGTAATGGTATACACTGAGGAGATGGGTCATATTCCGAAAAGGTCATACTTGTAATTTCAAAATATTAATACTGCCAATTTTAGATTGAAAAATCTTGAAAATATTGCATCTATAGAAATATTGTCAGCATAAATGCTATGTTGGATAAATATTATACTATAGATAAATTATAATCTTTGGTTTATTATTTATTATATGATTGGTTTTTTATGCATATGTATTCACTTTTTGGGTTACAAATTTACTGTAATCAGTATTTTAAACGGGTAAATTTTAAATTTAAATTCCGCCCAGGACCAGGCTAAACATGCTTAAGATGTACATAAATCCCATATTAACCTACGCCAGCGCAGCGCGAGCTCTTTTTATTTCTAAAACTCAATGGAAACGCATAGAAGCGGTCTAGACAATAGACGCACGCTCCATCCTAGGGCTACGAAAAATAGTAAACAATACCGTCACTCTCCATTCAGCAGGACCCTAAAAGAAACCATCCGTACGCAAGCTGCTGCAATTTTCCACAGGAACATCACGTCACGATACAGGCACGATACGAGCTGGGACATGCTAGACCACCGGTACCCTCCTTAAAAAGAAGCCAAAACCAAGACCCTTAGACTGGGCTTCATCAATATAAATCATCGTGTTTCAAAGATAGACAAAAAAAAAAAGTGAAAAATCCGGAACCAACATCTCCAGCACAATCTTATTCCACTAGCATATGCCCAAGACCTGGTATAGAGAATAGGCGTAAGCCGTCCCGCACAAAGTAAAGTAAAGCAAGGATTCAGATATGCGGTTTTCTTCCATCGTCAAACACACACACACACACACACACACATACACGGACGAACGGAAAAAAAACAACCACCATCTGCGAGCCAGCTGCCAACGAACAACCAACCATCTGCTATCTACCTACCAGCAACCCGGCCAGTTGCTAGCTGCCAACGAACGACGAGCCAGAGGCCACCCACTGACAAATAGCCGAACCGGCGCCAATTAGGGCTTGAAAATGTTATTTTTGTTTTGCGTTATAACGTTTTTCGTTTTATAACGTTATTTTTGTTTTGCGTTATAACGTTTTTCGTTTTATAACGTTATTTTTTTTTTGCGTTTTTTATACTGTTAATTTAACCAAAATTCTGCAATTTACATTCTACTTAGTGTGATTTTGCTATATTACCTGTTGGGTAAACAGAAACAACAAATGCGTGTTTAGCTATTAATATTAACACAAGATCGCGCCCGAACGCGTGATGTATTTAGTCGTTTTCATATGGATATTAAAATACTTGTGTTTTAATTTGGCCTTTGGGTGATACTGATTATTTAACGCGATTTAAAAATAATATTAATATAATTAATAATCGTTTTATAACGTTATTATTATTATTTTTTTTATGCGTTATAACGTTTTTCGTTTTATAACGTTATTTTTTTTTTTGCGTTATAACGTTTTTCGTTTTATAACGTTATTTTTTTTCGTTATAACGTTTTTCGTTTTATAACGTTACCGATTTTATTCCGTTATAACGTTTTCAAGCCCTGGCGCCAATCACCGACCGACCCGTGACTCTTGAGTCAGTCGTTGACCACGTCGTAACAGCCAACGGTCTGCCCAGCGACTGCAATCGACGACGCCACCACTGACGAGTATAGTAGGCTGGGCGCAGGACATAAGTGTGTTTCTGCAGGTAGGTAACCAGGACATAAGTGTATCCCCGGTGAGGCCTTACTAGGTCGAGCCCCTGTGCTCGCATAGACGAGAAACCCCGGTGTGCCGTATATACGGTGAATAACCCCCTTATTTGTAATCTGTTCACGGGAAATCCACGCGGAAATCCACGCACACCGTACCCACGGCCGTATACATACGTCCGGCGAGAAACCTCTGTACACCGTACCCACGTTACCTTTTTGTATGTAAACTTGTATAAACATTGTATTTAACCTTGTACGACCAATAAAGAATATTTCAGCTTACGGGCGCACTCGTTGTAATTGTTAACCAGTAACAGGTTTTGCAATTTTTAAAATTCAGATCAACTCAAGGCACTGGAATATAGTATATATCCAGATGTTTAATGATTATCTATGACATACGTACAGTGCCGGATCTAGGGGGGGGGGCGAATTGGGGCGCCATTATGATGGGGCGCAAAATGTAAAAATATTTAAACTTTTCGTCACGGTTTTGATCCCATTGATCACTTAATTTTTAATAGGAATTGACGAATGACTTTTTTTTTTTTTTGTTTATTAAAATTTAAAAAGGGGAGCTACAATTATTTTTTGCCCCGGGCGACAAATTCTCTAGATCCGGCACTGCATACGTGGCTACATATTTAATTACAGAATACAATTAAAATCTATAGGTCCAGTGTCACTAGTGTATTTATTTTATATGCGTTAGGTATACTTGTATACCTTACGCTTATGGTTATTAGAATTATAATACGTCATTATTTATATATTTGTGTGCTTTGTGTCCTTCTGTGTATGTGAGGAGAGATAGTAATAATAACAACTATAATGTATAAAGTAAAAACTGAGCCTGGTTTATAAAAAAATTATTAATATATGCGTTACCTCGTCACTATATTGAGTAGGTATATTTATAAAGCTACTTGTAATGAATAATTTTTTTAATCTTATTAAATGTTATTTAAAGTGAATCTAATAGTGTAATTAATAATTTGACAATTATATATATATATATTCAAAGTACAAATATAAATATATTATGGATATCATAAATAGATTATGCAGTTAATAAAATGATCGGCTTGTTACCTAAGTAACCTAAGTTTTATTATAACTATTTAATATAGTTTTTTCTATTTATAAATTATTTTATTTGAGTTATACTAAGAAGATAACTTAATGTCAAGATAGGGGAATTACGTATAACCTATAACTTTTATCATGACGCATCATTATATTTGTTTCTGTAATTCTTCAATTAGAATATTGTTAAAGTAATATTTCATTAAATACATAAATTATTGTAGTACATTAATTATTTGCATTTTTTTTACTGAAAACGTCTACACTATTTAAATACAAAAATATTTATTTAATTGGTTTTTTTTTTTTTGGACTTAGTATAGACCGTTTAGGTCATCTGCCACAGCCACCAATTCTCTCCGTCTGTTTGTGTTCGCAGTCATCTCTTCCCCATTATATATTTCTAGTATGATAAAGTATTTTTGAACTCTATCTTCCCATCGTTATCTTGGGTGGCTTAGCAGTCTTTGCTCTCTGGTATCCATTTTGTAACTTGCCTGATTACCTGACGTTTCCTACCTAACTTATCTTTTTATTTTTCATTGTTGCTACTATATCCGCATAATCTAATATATTTATTACTTCTTTGTTCATTCTTCACTTGTATTTGCCTGTATTCTGGTATGTTTTAGGGCCAAACATCTATCGTAATGCTTTTCTTTCAAAGATTGTCAATTTTACCAATTTACTCGATTATAAATTACTCGAATTTCCTTCCATATTTTTTGACCTGAAGAAAGTTACTCAAATTGCTTCCTGGTTTCAAAAGTTTTATTCACTCGATTTGCCTCCCATAAAAGTTAGAATAGAAATCGATAATTTATTAAATATTTAAACGATAAATATAATTGAAATTATAATGAAAAGTGTAAACATAATATAGTATTATATAGACTTTATCACCGGAAATTGTGTTTATTTAGATTATAGGTGTTTTATTGGTAGGTATATCGAGTATACTAATATATATTATAATACAATGAAAATGTGAAATCTTATAACATTAAAAATACACATTGGAAACAAATTTCTACTTGGAGTCCCGATGACCATGACCTAGGATAATTATTATGGTCGTCTCATATGATTTTACTAAGAAATTCCAAAGTGCTGTGTTATGAACAAATATTACGGAAGTATACACGTGAAAACAATAAATTAATGAATAATATTTTTGTTGCAATGATTTGGAAAGTATTTTGCAGACTCATCATCATTCACGGTAAGTATATGAGTAGGTAAATAAATTATTACTTGCATTTTTAAAATTGATTAGCAATTTTGATCGACTTACAATATACTCGTACATTTTATGTAGATATATAATATTGTCATGACAGTATAGGAAGTATAACGTTTTAAATTGCATTTCACACGGTTCGAGTTAACGCTAATAAACTATAATTGTATCGATAATCAGCGAGAATCCGTCACATTTACTATAATCCGGAAGTATTAGTGTTCAGTAAACTGCATTTACGTTATAATATATTACTAGACAATTCTAGGGACTAAATTTAATTTAATTTTTTTTCCACCATAATAACAATTTAATTAAATTGGACATTTTAACATTAAGCATTAAATTATCGATCTAGTTTAAAATACTTGGATAGAACGAATTTTATGATAAATGTACATTTTAATTTGTTTTTAAAATATAACACTATAAATTACCTAATCAAAGTTTATCCATTCATAATACGGAAAAAAAATTTGTTTACAATGTTTTTTAAATGAATCATTTTGGAATTACCTGTAATATTTATTTTTTATATAAAATTCATTAAAAAAAAGATATATATATATGCTTTTTATACCTATGTTAGGCCTAATATAATTAAAATTACGATGTTACAGAATTTAATTAAATTAGGCAGAATAAATACAAAATAATCATAAACCTAAATCTAATTAATACATACTGCTGAACAATAAAAATATAATTTAAAAATATTTCAATCAAATTTTTAAAAATCAATTTTATGTATTTATTTTGAATTATAAATATTACCTATAAAAAATTTTTAGATTCATATACTCAATATTTTTCAAAACCAAAAATCAAAAAGTTGAATGCAAATTATTTTGAATACATTACCTATGCAATATGCTTAATTCTTATTTTATTAGTACATATTTTAAGTTAAAATAATAAGTATCATAAAAAATATTTGAATTAAAAATAAGATATTTTTCAAATAAACATAGTTTAATATTTTAATTGAGGATTAAATAAGTATTTAATTGTAAATTACCATTTAATGTTTAGTATACTTACTAAAACTTTAAAGTTTTATAAAGATTTAGGGTATTTATCAAGTATGTAATATTATAAATATTATAATATGCCTACTACGATATATTAGTATTCAGTACCTACATGAATAATATATTATTATACTATATACATATATATATTACAATATAATACATTATTAATATTAATAGATTTTTTCGGATAGAAGGATTCGAGTATAGGTTTTTTGGGTAAAAATCGTTCTGATATGAAATTTATTGTACCCAATTGGTATTTTAAAAAAGGTAAATTTATAGTTTTTCTGTAGTAGTATTCAGCAGTAATAGAAAACTACCGATGATATCGGAAATTTAAAATAAATTGAAAAATAATTTACACCATGCTTCATTCAGAATTATTTCATAGAAATAAATGGATTCATTATTGATCTCAAATTTAATACACTCACTACCAGTATCCTATCCGATGAGCGAAGTGCTTCCATCTCCTATAGTCTATACTGACTGGTTTGTTCTTATTATTATTCGATTAGCTCTATATTTTAGTCTTAAATTTCAATTACATTAGTAGGTGACTAATAAATATTATATTAAATCAAGCAGAATTATTACGTTCTGGTTTAAATAACTAAAACATGCTTTACGAATCTTGAAAATTAAGTAAAATTTATTTTGTAATATCGGATGCGATTATACAACATAGGTATATATTTGGTTGGCTAGTTTTATTTTTTAATTATTTTTTGTATAACTTATCGTGAACTTGATGCTACTACGATTTAGTATTTCTATCTAATTAGTAATATATATATAGAATTAATATACAAACAAATTTGAAATCTTAATAATATGACCTAAATAATTTTTTTTTCAATTTAACTAAATACTTATAGGTATGGCTGGTGTAAAGATAGTCCATTTTCTAAAATAATTTAAACGGGTAAAATGTCAATATATAAATAGTTTAAGTTATTTATTTATTTACTTTATTTTAAAATTATATTATTTTTTCTGTCAATGCTATATTTCATATGCTAGAAGACATAGGTGTATCTATCGATCGATAAATAATCTAATAATCTAAATAATCTAATCTATCGATTTATTATATTCTTAATACTATACAGGTACTATTACATATACCTATGTACATTACTTGTTCAATAATAGAATAATCGAATAAAAATTGTTTTATATTATATAGTATGTTGTATTTTATATGCATTCCAAATCTTTCTTAAATATTGGCCCCTACATCGTTACCAAAAGAATGCGAAAAATTGGCCGAAAAAGAAAGATTTTTTCCAGTACTTTCAGTGGCCCGATTTATATTTTTTGAAAAGATTTGTATTCATTTCGGTACCTTTTAACTAGGTTATGTTGGAAAAATGTTCAATGTTATACAATTTAATGTACAATATATAATTTAAAAATATTATCTTGTTAAATTGATTTTTATGAAAAATTTAAAAAATAATAGTCCGTAAGGATTAGGGAATGTAAGCATTTCATTCCTTGAATGTATTGAATTTGAGAGCAATGATAAATCATTTATTTCAGTAAAACAATTCTAAGTATAGCTCGGTGTAGTATTATTTTCTAATTTATTGACATTTCTGTTATTTTCGGACTTTTGGTAGTTTTCATTATACTTTATAAGTTATTTAAGTTTTGAAAATACCAACTACATTAAATTTGATATTGCACGATACATTTAACTTGACTTCTTCTATCCAAAAAGTGTATAATTGTATAAAAAAAATTAATCGAACTTCAACATTTTATAAAAATCACTGAAAAGTGGTAAAACAGTTTTGAAATTTTACCACATCCATATTAATAGTCTTATACAAATATTTTGTATATATTTAAAGTTTCTGGTATTATAACTTTTCTATTTATTATAATTTTCGGTATTTTTTCTTTATTCTAAAGGAAACTACTGGGAAAATTGAAAAATCACCCTTATAAAGTATAAACTAGAATGAGTTTTGTAATCAGAAAGCTCTTTACTTAAAAACGCCTACTCAATTATTTCTACCAAATAACATGATGTATAAATATATAAAAATATATATAATATATATATATGATATGTCTGTAACTATGAAAAGTTTATTGGTTATTTTCCAAATTGTAATATTTTTTCGTTAAGTAATTTTCTTTTAAACTTAAGAAAATTACTAGAATAATCAAAAAAATAATCTTTTTAAAGTAACTGAATAAAATTGCTACTAGAAAGCTCTTTACTCGAAAAAATGTACACATATACAAAAAAAAATAAAATAAAAACCACATAAATTGTAAATCTACTACATTTTTCGCTACGTTCAGAACTCACAAAAAAAAAAATAAAATAAATACATTTTTAGGAACATATGTGATCACGTAAAATTTTAATATTTGTTTCTTAAATAAACATAACTAATAATTTAATAGAACTATAAATAAATATAAATTATTGCAGACTATTGCAAGAAATAGAAAAAAAAATGTAATGGAAACTAAAATGATTTTTATTCTTTAAGAACAAGGTTAATTTTCCTTTTTTTGTAAACTAAAATTAATATTATAATATAATTTTATAAATAAATATTCAATTAAAAAAATATAATCTTATGCATGTTAAGTAGGTAGGTAAATAATATTGTGCAATGAGCACATTTTTTTAAGTAATCATTAATAAAAGTATCGAAATGTATACGTATTACTTAGTTAATGTTCATAGTATATCAAGTTTATGGCTTAGATAATATTAGTTTTAAGTGATTAACTGAATCAAATACGTTCAATTTATACTAGTAGGTATATATATTATAGTAATTATTATATTAGTGTAATGTAAATACCAACACTTATTACGATTTTCGTTTGAATTGTACCTATCGTGCGTACAACCATTAATATATTATGCGATATGATAAGGCAAACAAACTCTTTTTATATTATTTACTTAAACTAATTGTTTATACAAAATTGAAATACTGATATTATAAAAACTCAAGTTATACCTATATACAACTAGGAAGGAATGGTCTAATATAATTCATAATACCTCGACCTTACCAGGACCTACTGTTATCTAAATTCAGTGAAGGCTAAAAAACTTTTTTACTAAAAATATATGTGGGTATCTCTACATCACTTGAAAGATTTGATGTACACATAAAATTAATACATATTAATTGTTTTACAAAATTTATTGAACTATTTATTTATTAATAAATCTCGTAATAAACATATATATAGTATATTATATATTATATTTATATAATATTAATCGAATAAAAAATGTAAACATATATAAATATATGTATAAAGTTGTTTCATTTATATTACAATTTTGTATTGAATATTTTGTTTTCGTATTTTAAGTATTTCATTATAATATAATTTGTAATAGATATATAGTTCAAATGTTCAACAGATATGTTTAAATAATAAAAACTGTTACTTTATCTAATAATAATAGGTTTTATAATTTTCTCTGAATAAACATAATAATATGAGTTTTAGAGTTTCAACTGTACTTTGAAAGATATATACGGAGAATCTATATATTGGAATATTTTTTTTTTACCAGAGGACGTAACAACTTTAATTATATCTAGAATAATGATCCTATACAGAAATGTGTTTTAATTAATTATAGTTTAGGCCATAAAGATGCCACATGAATATTATATATTTTCTGAAGCTGGCACGTTCCAAAACTCGGCGCGGGTTAGAAGTTACCTATAACATATTGACACTCAATAATAATAATATACTGTATCTTCTTTCGTTATAACGTGGAAAAGATCCCAATTATTTAAATTATTCAACATAATATAGCGAATAATTTATTAGAGTATTAAAAATATCATATTATGTTAAGTCGTCAATAACACTTACTCATCATAAACAAAATAAAATAATGAAAGATTTAAATTTTCAATAGCATGCGTTATTAGATAACTAATGTAAGCCTTGCAAGACAGTCATTCAATTGTAATAAATAATTAATTTTTTAATGCGCACATCAACAGTATAATAGGTAATTCATTAATCATTTTTAACACCTACATATTATATGTAAGCCCTTTTGACTTTTCATAGAGAATTGAATTATAATATACCTATACCTATCAGGATATCTAAAATAATCTGAATATTCTTCGATGAACGTACGACTGACTTATATTAGCAGTATGAACACCCACGCATTATACATTTCAATAAACTAAAACTGTCAATATTCATAATAATATAGACGTCAGCCATGATTTTATATAATCAAAGAAAAAGATAAGTACAAATATTTATTTAAAAAAAAATGCCAATAATATTACCTAATATTTTTTTTCCCCCTAAAAATCGAAATTTACACACAAAACTAATAAATTAAATAACATTTTAAATATAAATACTCAAATGTAGGAAACAAGAAAATTTAAATAATTACTTTTATAGTGAAATAAGTAGATATAATGTAAATATTTTTTATTTTAAAATTAATTATTGTAAAAATTCAATCCAATTATTTGAAATTTTTAGTTATTTAATTTTTTTTTACTTTCACAGACCATCTAGGATTTTTTCAATCAATACTAATTTCATCCACTCTTCCTCTCTTCATTCACATTTATACGCATGATTTAGGTTTTAAGTCCATTATATCTCTTTTAACTGTATCTAACCACCGTTGTTTCGTACGACTTCATGGTCTTTCCCTTTTTTGTTGTTCACCAGTACTTTCTTAGTAATTTCGTTATTTATTAAATGTTGAGTAAAGAGTTTATTTGATTACATATTGAATAATCTTTCAGAGGTAATTTATCTGATTTACCCAATAGTTTTTTTTAGCTTAAAAATAGAATTGTCTTTTATAACATAAAATTTTTATAAATGGAAAAATAACAAATGAAGTGGCTATGATCACTATATATGATAACTAAAATAATATATATGATAACGTTAAAAAATGAAAAAATATATTTATAAGTTTAGTGTTATGATAAAATTCACTTAAGCACTTGTAATATTATAAAATATTATATATTTTCACTACGTAGGTATATATATTTCAACAACTATGTGTTTTCATATTCATCGTGAACCAACAATTCAATGGTTTTAAACTGAGCTCCACTCAACATTGTTTTATAGAATGCAATGGTGTATTAATCATTGATTTAAAAAATCAATATATCCATAACCGAGTAATATAATTTTATTTGATGTTTGTTTATTTGTTTAACATATATGTACTATATGTATACCCTTTAGTTGCTTTTAAATTCATAAATACCTATTTATCAATTGACATTTAAGGAAAAAATTATCCTTAGTAAATATATAAATTAAAAGAGTATTCGTTCAAATAGATACTTATATCGTTCAATTACAAAAAAATTACGGGGATAATAATTCACAGTTTAAAAGATTGGTATCAGTGTAACACCACAGGACTTTAAAATTATAAAAAATAAATCTAAGAGTTTTGAAAAATATCGGGTTTTAAGTGTAATTAGTTATTAAAAATGAAATAAACGAAAAATGCCATGATACAGGAATAGATAGTATATTATATTATTAAAATATATTGTATTTAAAACACTGTTTTGAGCGATATTCAGTTTAATAAAATAATTTTAAAAAGTAGGTAGGTACCATGACTATTTTATTTTATATTTTGTTATTTTCCTCTACATTTCTAAAATATTTTCATTATAAAAGGTTGTTTTAGGTATCTAAATATAAATTTAGATATCTTATATTATATCCCCGTTATGTTTGTCCGTCCGTTTGTCTGTTTGTCCATAGTTCCTATAGTACATAGTTATGATTGTTGATTTGGTTATCATGAAGATAGATATTATTCGTTTTGTTCTATAATAGTTTAATTATTTAACAATATAAATAGTTATAATTTTTATTCAATTTGTTGGTTTTAGGTTTCCATACATAAGTATAGTAGGTTAAATATATATATAGATTTTAAGATTTTTATTGTTTGTAAGTAATTCGTTTAGAAACCGGGAGTTTAGCACCCTTTCCGAACTTATTTCGTTACTGAAAAATATATTTTTTTTAAGTAGGTACCTACCAATTTGTTATCAAAATAACTCTTTATTCCAAAACTCCCTCTCGACTCCTACCCGATAAAATGTACCTATACAAACACGAAAAAAACCATCGTTATAAAACCAATACATTCCACGTCTAAAAATAAATATCATTGTAAATCTAATAAGTTTCTCATTCCACTCAAAATTTAAATTATAAATCAATCTGATTTTTTTGTATCCGGAGAAGTTATAATTTAAAAAATAGGAAATAGAAAAATCCTTTCCTAATGAAGTCTAATGTATGTTAATTATTATTTATATACTACTATAATATAATATGTAATATACTATATTATAATATAACCACTAAATTCCAACGACAATACAAATATTTCTGTTTAAATTTAACATTTAAGTATATTGGAAATTAATATCTTATATATGTGTTATCTTGTATATAGTAGTAGATACCCAAATATGTAGATATGCGTGGGTGTTTCATAATATGTATATCGTATTTAGCAATATAAAGGTAAGGATATACATCTTACACTTCATATACATGTAGACATGTTACTCTTTTGTCACATAAGATACTACTATAACTATATTTTATTATATCTAAATATATAGTGTTACTCAATAATTATGATACTGATGTAGTAACATGTTGTATTTGATTTATGTCATAGCAAAATTCTATCTGTTAATATATTATTTTTATAACCTTAACAACGATTATTAAAAATAATTAATATACTATAATATATTGATAGTTTTTTTGGCGCATTATCTATATAGATATATTATAGATATGCGATAGAAAAAATTTAACATGAGATATATTTATTGACCTTGCAACTACAACAGTCATTAGCCTCAGAAATATATAATATATAGGTACCTACCTAGTATACATTTACTTTCATTTTATACTTCTTTGTTTAATACATTTAATGAAACGTTATTTTGACATTCGTATGGGTTCAAGTTTAATTCAATATCAATGCTTACACTTGTTTTTTATTACTTACAGGAACTAATCATAACGTGTATATATAATATAGGATTGCCTACCTACCCTTTGATCTTATATGATTATCAATGCTGGGTATTAACGAGTTAATAAGTTAACAGTTAAGTTAAAAGTTAAATTAATTTTGAAATGATTGATACATTTTGATTTTATATTGTGTCTATTGTCAAAATGGTTGAATAAAAATAGAGTTGTTTTTGTTGTTTCTATTAATTAATATATATATATAGGTATATATATATATATATACCTATATATACTAAGAATTATTTATTTCCTAAAAATAAAACAAGACTACCTATATATTATATAATAATCTCTCTGTAATATAAATTGAGAAATACCTATATTAGCTGATTTCCCACCAATAAACAATAATTTAGGTACGTAATAATTTGCAAAGAACAATTTCCATTTGTTAGAATTTTTGAAGAAAATAGTAGGTATCTACTAATCAAACATTTTTATGAACCTGTTTGTCGTTAATTTTAATAAACATATTGCAGTATTTTCAATAATATTATGTTAATGATTTTTAAAAATTAAAAAATGTTTAAAATTAAAAAATAACAGTATTTCCAAAAAAATATTGTACTTAATTTTGCCTGTAGATCTCAAATATTATATTGACTAGTATAAAAAAAAAATCATCTTAACTTAAGTTAATAAGTTATTTTTTTTTAACTTAACTTAATTATTAAGAAAAAAATAACTATTAACTTTAAACTTTTACTATTTTTTTAACCGAGTTAAAAAAAATCATTAACTTGCCTTTATTAACTTAATTAAGGATATAGAGAAGGACAGTCAATTATACCGATTATAGGTTAGATAAAATAGAAATGTTTTCATCGTCCCTACGCCTTGACAGGGTGTTAAGATAGAGAGCTTGACAGACTGGAGTGTATAGTCTTGAAAGGGACATTGGGTATTGTGTGTAAAATCAAAATGTTAGAGAAATTTGATATAGGCTCGACCGTTCAATTAAAATACTGGCAGCAGCAGTGAGAGGATCTTACCATATCATATAATCAAGTATGGAGCAAACAAGAACACAAAAACATTACAAGTCCATTTACAAAATCAAAATTTAATTAATATTCAAATAAAATAAGATTATCAATTTATGTCAAGTGTCAGTATAACAAAATATTAGATAATATATCATATCTGCATAATGCATTACAATAATTATTAATTCGTTCCACATCATAACGCATTTATTTTGTACTTATTTTGTACACTTATATACAGATTCGAATTTTCATTTGTAAAACATAGGTATTTTATAGAAGTAAAATCTATTCACTGCTCAATCATTTGTTTAACAGATTTTTAAAATTTAATTTACTATAATTATTATTATAATATTATGATATAGATTATACAATATATTATAACATGAGATAATATCCAAATTGATTATTTTTATTAATATTTAATTGAATCTTTGTTATATAATGTGACCCTCACAATATATTTGAAAATAAATCAACCTTGTTCATTTCCAATTTACCTGGTACCTACGCACATGCCAAGTAACGAAAAAATAAATGGTTGTAAAAAAGGCATAATCGGTATCCAACGGCGACAGTACAGTATACAGTATACATATCGAATTGACCTTGATGTTTTGTTATCAAAATTAGTTAAAAAAGTTTGGTATATATGAATGAATAAACCTACATATGATATAGATATTCATATAATATATAGTCATATAGGTAGGTACTGCAAATGAGTAATTTCTTTTAATTTTATCTAGTGAAAACCTGTTATATATAGTTATAAAACGTATTTGTTTAAATAGTTCTAAAAATAATTGTATTGCTTTTATTTCATTCAAATTTTAATTTTTAACTTAATTGTAAACATTTCAACAAGTTACTAATAATAAAATGTTTACCTTCTCAAGTGGATATTATGCATGGATTCGTTATATAAACGTTAATAATGTATGTGGGTTGACGTTTTTTCTGTAAAAATCTAGGGATTTAAGTATTTCTGAGTTTAATATTTTGTTACGAATAACTATAATATACTTTTCTCTTTTGTATTTCTACTCGGTGTTCAAAATAGTTTTATTTGTTTTATAGGTACATAGTTTATAATTATTTTGATCATATATACCTACTATGTATTTACTGTAAAAAACTAAATAAGTACGTATAAACGGAATTCTGATCGTTCAATAACTGGTAACTTAAATCGGTACGAAGTATAGTCGAATTTTAAGTGATCATAAAATTATTACGAATAATAGCTTATGAATTAGAATATAATATTAAAGTTAAAAATACATAATAATATATGTGGTGTGAGGGATTTTATATTACAATTTAATAAAGATACCTATAAATATATATACTTTCAATTGATAATAGGTGAAGCTCTAAAATTACTTTATTATATATAGTTAAATCCAAAAATGAAATGAATATGAAATAAATATATTATCAAATTTTATTAAAAATGTACCTAGTTAAGATTTTTGACCTATTTAGAACATGATTAAATCAAGTTTATATTAAAATTGTAATAGGTACCTGAGCTTCCATTTCCACTTAAAAATACTAATTGAAATTTATTTAATGACAACGATAGATTGAAATTACATGACGTTATTAAGATAGGTAGGATAGATAGATATAAAAATATATAATACCACAAAAATGCATTCCTATTTTTTGATTATGATAATTTATTTGCATGATTTACATTATACAATTATGTTTACTTAACTTTGATTAATATTCATAATCCTACAGACAACATTTAATATTATGAGCAATCGGCTTAATATTTTGTAATGACTAAAACTATTATTACCGTAGACAGTGTAAAAATATTAACGTTTTGAAGCTGATAATAGTGTTCACTATATATTGAAATAGGTAGGTACTGTCGTTAACATAACTATCGCAAGTACCTTGAAGTAATTTCAATATTATATTAGATTTTTAATATTGATTATGTACCTATGTTATATGCATATAGCACATAAATTATAAATATTGTAATTTCATGCTCATGGTAGTTTAAGTATCCAATAATAAATTTAAGAAAATTAAATTATTTTATCAGTTAAAATCAGTTGAATTATGAAACAATTAACTAAACATTGTTTAAATATTGAGTTTAAAATTTGGTGAAATATATTGGTATATAATGCTTATATAAGTTATTTATTTATTTTATTTATTTGTAATTAACGCCAATCGGCAATTACAATAATGTACATTGTATATATATATATAAAGATTACAAAAACAAATTAAATGTGATAAAACAGTTATTTACACATAAAAATACATATTTATATAGAAAAAGAA
>JAIPRL010001662.1:56814-76398 GCA_025469235.1 Pemphigus obesinymphae
GAGGAAAGGAGATCAGGAGCATCTATGAAACCATTTAGAAGGGAGAAAATGAAGTTGGAATCGGCATCGAGGCGCCTGGTGGAAAGACTAGGAATTTTTAAAGTGTTACGAATGAGGGAATAATCGTTAATAAAAGTTATGGTTATTATAACAATTTAATTATAACAGTTTTATACCTAAGTTAAAAGTGCGATTGGTAGGTATAGGTATTTGATTTAAAAACGTTTACAATTATAAGTTCTCTCGTCGTTAATATTTTATGAAAAAATTATATTAAGATACAAGTTAAAACAGTACAATTAAAACAGCCAATTATTAAATAACCAGTATAGTATACTTATAAATAGTATAGGTATATCTGTAAACTGATACAGACCAATAATGTCAAGTTTTTCTTTTAATTGTAGGCTGGCATACTAGGACTAGTAATAGTTATATAGTGACTATACTATACCTATATATACATTACCATAACAATAGTTATAATAAATAAGTAATATTCATGATGGCAGATCATAATTTTAACAAACGCATAAGGTACAAAAAACAAATGCATGTAAAATACTCTGAACACTAAATAAACAAATATTTTCCCCGACCAAATAATATACGTAGGTACTATAGTTACCTACCATTTTTTTTTTTTTTATAATATATAGGTTGTTATGACGCATTAACAAATTTAATAAAATATAACAACAATTAGATATTGCATTCATCGATTATAATTATAGAAAATTCATTATTATTTATTAGTATTTTATACATTACATACAAACATTTTTAAACTAAATGGGAAATAAATAATTTCTTTATATATAGGTATCATCTATATTGTACAGTGTTAATCGGTATACCTAATAAAAAAAATCTTTATTTCGGTAGGTTTAATTTTATGAAGATGATATTTGAATTACATTTTTAAACCATAATTTGTATTAATAAATAAATCTAAATATTTTTTCTTTAAATATTAGCATTTTACGTATATACCGACCTATTATAAATTGACGGTAAATTTATATTATTATCTTCTATTTAGATTTGATAACATTAAATGTATGTATAGGTATATGTGTACTATATAATAACACAGTATATAATATAAATATACATTACTTCACTAATCACTTCTATCAAAGTTTTTGAAATAAAATAGAAAACACTTAAAATTAAATATTTTAATACATCATATAACGACATACCTAACTAAAATATAAATATAAATTAATTATTGTTTAAATAGTTTGAATATGTAAATAAAACGATAATATATAAAACTTAAATAAAAAATAAATAATTTGGAATATTTAAAACTAAAAACTTATACCTATGCAATTAAATAAAACATTTTATATATACAGACGTCGCTTACGCTTGGATTTCAAGTAGTTCGCTATATTATAGCGTTATTATACGCATTTTAAGGATATTTTATAGCAAATTTAAATTTAACAATTTAAAGACGTTTAAATACGTTTTTAAAATATTTTATAACTGGTCTTACGTATATCAGTTCCATTTCTTATTATTGTGTAATCACGATATTTAATTCTTTTGAAAGATGAAATATTAACTATGACTCTCCGAAAAGATATTTTTAATGACTTAAATATTTATAAAATTTTATATTATTTTTTTATTTTCATATATGTATACAGCATATCTATATAATATAATAATTTTAACTTGGTTAAATAAAAACTCTTTGAGGAAGCTCAGTAAAAGTCATGGTCTTTCTTTGAATGTTAGAATTATATTTCTACAATAATGGTGTATTGTGCTATGCACATAAAGCCAAACCTAGTTTTACATAATAAAAATATACATACGATTACGACTACGTCCTCTTTAAGTACATAGGTAATAACATTGTATGTAGGTATAAAGCAAAAAATAATGTTGAGACTTTGAGAGTAATAAATAATAAATTGTATTGATGATTTTATAATAATATATTACTACCAGTTATAGCAAAAGACAAAAAACAATTATAACATAATATACCTTCTGTTTTAGATTCTTAAAGGAGTGAGGGAGTTTTAAAGTTAGTAAAGGATTGGTTTTATAATGACATTTATTTTTTTTTCGACGAGAATACTTGATCTAATTGTATGTACCCATTTTTTTTGTAAATGCAACTTGTTTTAAACATTTTTTATTATAACTTTCACTCAATAAAAAAAAGTAAACTAATGTACGTTTAACAATATAATATGTACTAACAAATTAATTGGAAATTGTACACAGTAAAACGGTAAAAATTATTTATAGACATTTAATAGCTGTTTAATATGTAATTAGTTAACAAAAATATAAACTTTCAAAGATAACTATTTTATTGAATTGTTATCTATAGTAAACATGCCATTATAAACAATGGTTATACTAATAGTAATAAAATATAATACAATAATTATTATTGTGTATAAGATTTAAAAATATTACACAAACTATTTTATCACATTATTATAATCAAGAAATACTCACAAATGGAATAATTTACAAATATCTTCTATTCATTTCAATAATACGAATAAAACTATTATGCACTTATGCGAGATAAAAAAAAATCATTTAAATATTGAATTCTTCGTATTTAACCGTATTATTATTAGGTATAAACACAAAACTCAGTTCATATTAATAATTACCGTTTATAGTAAGATAACATAGTGATATGCTAACATAAACAATATAAGGCTATAACGTATGTATTTTAACTACCTATATAATATTATGGTCTATTATAATTGTGTATATTTTACCAATCTTTGAAATGTTTAGAATTTAAATTTATTAAAAAAATGATCAGTAGTTATAAGGATTGAGAAAATATGTACCATAAATCATGCAGAACTAAAGGTTGTTAAAAACTATAAGGTTATGATAGTGATTTTAACTTTTAACTTATAATAGACAATCCAGTTTATATCTTTATTGATATGGATCCTAACTTAACCTGCGGATTATTTTTACGGATTTAATTTAATTTTCACATTGATTTATCACATTGATCAATGAAAATAGTAATTGTACATTTTTAAAAGTTTGAAAATATTTGATTAGTTAATGTCTGAAATCCTCCATTTTCCGAGTTACATAGAGATTCAGCTTTCTATTTTTTCTTCCCTATAGATTTCACGCCTACGCTGTAAGCAATATGTTCAATAAAGTATTACTATGCTGTCGACTGCAACGACTAGTGTATACCTATTTTACAACAATTATTTTTCTTTCACCCTTTTAATTATTTTAATAATTATCAACAAAATGTATAATAATTTCAATTAAAAATATTATTTTTTAACATAATTTAACACGATCAATAAAATATTTCCAAAATGTTATTTGGATGTTATTAATTGCCAATAATTATTATGTACCTACTATAACAATCTAGTTTTAGACATGAAATATAATATTTAAATATACCTAATAATCTATAATTATTAATTATCTTTAGTGTACTTATCATTATTATTATATGAGACACTGGACATGTTTACTTATTATGTCTTGTTATTAAACCAAGTTTAAAAAAAACATAGTATAACATAGCAGAATTATATCAATATTTTAATAAACTCATTTAATAGATATTTTTATACAATAATAATAATTGTTCAAGAATTTATTTAAACTTTTAGATTGTGTCATTAACATTTGGGTGTTAATTGTAGCCGAGTGGTCGAAACGCGTATTTCAGAGAACGAGGTTCCTGGTTCGACTTCCAGGTAGTCAATGAGGTAGCCAACGAGATTTTTCTTGCTGGTGGTGTTTGATCTCTGGTGCAAGCTAACCAAACCCGTTTAATAATTTGGTAGCTATGCTTTTCGTAACTATCAAGGACCATCTTCGATTCCCCTAATATGAAGGTGAAGGTGCAAACCTAAGCATGTTAAAGCTTGGGAAATAAAAGGATGTTAAGAAATAAGAATTTTAAATTTAATTATGTCATAAATTTCAAAAATGACATTGTATTATTTACATCTTTGTATTAATTCAAAAGGAATTTATAAATGGATGAAAATAAGATAGGTTAAGAGGTTAAAAGGAAACTTGCGAGTATCTAAAAAATGCCGTTTTTTATGCTACATCTTCAAAAATGGTACGGTCAAAAAAGCCTCACAAAATAACGTAACGTACAGTTTTCAGATTTAAATTTGTATTTTGAAAGGGAGATCCGATATCAAAGTTTAGGAAACCCTTTCTATAGACGACCATAATATATTGTATCCACGAAAAAAAATGATATCCTATAAATTACTCCTTTATAATGTATAGTAACATATATGAATATATTTTAATATTATCTTAATGATTAGCTAAATAATGTATAAAATAAATAATAACCTAAAAAATAGATATTTTAGTGTTTTTTAAAAACTAAAATAAAAATACTATAGGGGCGTATTTATGAAGAAAATCGACATTTTATTAAAACACTAAAATGCTTATAATCACCTATATGAATAAAAATTATTTATAATAAATATAAATTATTTGTGTTGTATATTAACAAAATAACATTACTATGATTCCAATCGAAATACACTTCAAAAGGAATTTTAAAATAGTCTTATAATATCAGTAACATTTTTTTATTGTTGCATATCAATAAATAATTATAAAAAATGAGGCAAATATGTTTCGGGAGATTTGCGTTTACTGGGAAATTAAGTGGTTTTAGTGTTTAATAATATCTACATAAATTTAAACACCGTAAGATAATCTACATTTTTACATAGAGGATTTTCGATAAGTTATTAGATATCGAGCTATAAGACTATGTAATAATTTAATTTTTTGCTTTTAAAAATCTGATAACTCGACTAATAAATATTTTTATATAAAGTATATTTTACCATATAAAAGGGTAATCAATAATCAGTGGCGTATTTGGGGGGAATAGAGGAGCCGGGTATCAAGTTTTTGGGTGCAGCAAATTTTAAAGGTTTTACTACCTACTTATTTTTGAAATATTTGATAGGTATTCGATTTTGATTATTTTTTTTTTTACTTACATTTTCGGGGGGAAGTGAATTGAATAAAAAATTTGATGATCTTTTATTTTTGTTTACCTATTTATATTTAAATGATGTATTTCCGTCGGTATTTTGGAGACACCAAAATTTTTTTTGTACCTAGGGAAACGAAATTCTAAATACGTCACTGGGTAAAATATGTACTGGTGGTGGATATATTGAATTTTAAAGTAATGATAAATCATTGCATTTCATAATAAATGATTTTGAGTAGACTATATTTATTTTTGTATGTATGTAAGTCATATACACTGTGTAGAAGTTAGTTTGTAGCCTGTAGGTATAATTATTAGTTATGTATAGTATACTTATAAGATATACGACTACTTACATCGAATGGAAGGAAGTTTTTCTTCTTCCCTATGGAAACTACCTGAAAAAAACGAAAAATGCTTTGCGTTTAGGGTACCATTTAGAGCTAGTTTTCTAGCGATATCATACAGTGGCAGATTTTAGGGACGACGACGTGGTGATCGCCTCTCCTTAGTTTTTTTTTATCATTATAGAAGGGATATAAAATGTATATTGATGTAGGATTAGCCATTTATTTCACAATTATTCATATTCGTCCCCCCTTTAAATGAGCCTCAGATCGACTACTGATATTATATCAAGGCCAAAGCGCCTCCTATGTTCCTTCTGGTAGAAAATTTGCTTATAAAAAAAATGTATATTTATATACAGATTTGTATATATATGTACTTACTGTAGTAGATATGTATATTCAGGACCGTCCCAAGTTGGTTTTTTTGAGAGGGGGGTGTCTCTCCAACTCCCCAACTCTGGAAAGCAGTTGGAAAAATTAGAAAAAATTGATTAACTTTTTTATTTTTGCTTGTTTTAGGATTTGTTGAGTTGGATTATATTTTTTTTCTTATTTTACCCCCCCCCCCCAAAAAAAAAAAAATATAATATTTCTTTGAGACAGCCCTGTATGGATCTATTATATTGTACATTTAGGTAGATACTAGTTTAACAATAATTTTATGACACTTCTTATGGCACTTTTGGTTATGCCTTTACTCTAACTAGAATGATATAATGAGCGATATTCAAAGTAAATAGGTACCTAACTAATACATACACTAAGTTATTTTTTTTTAAAAGAATATTAAAATTATAACAAACGTCATGAATATTAATGCAATGGTAATTTTGACGACATAAGTAATATATGTGATCTATAACATAGGTATCTAGTATCTATTAGGTATATTAAATTTTTGTACAATAATGTCGCTCTACTTACCGTTTTTATATTTCTAAACAATAGTTATTGAATTTAATTGTAATTTCTATACTAATAAAGCTATAATATATAAAGCAAACAATGATACTATATAACTCAACGGTTCAATTAAAGGTTTATTTTTATTGATGTTAAACGTTAGAAAACACAAGAGAATAACATTTTTAACGTCGATTTACGATTCATAATATATAGATAAGTCATAATTGACTATTGTGAGTACCTATTAATTATCATATTAATAAATGAGTAGGTATAAATGACCAATAAAAATGTAATGCGAATCCATAATGCCAGAATCGAGACTATAACGGATAATAATGTTGGGTACCTATATAATATATAGGTATAGGTATCTACGTATACCGACTAACGGATACGAAGAGATGGTTTAAATCGCAGTTATATTTAACGGTACACATTATATTTTGGCGTCATAATATAGGTACCACTCTACATAGTCGTAGGTACATTATATTAAGTCGGTTAATATTATACATTATTATAATTATATAATTACATACATATTTTAATACGTTTTAATAAATAAATGAAAAAAATAGTTACCTTATTGCTTACTCGGGCTTCAATGTAAATGCGTAGTCTAATCGGTATTATCGAACTTCGCGGTGACGGTTTTTTTTTTTGAAAAATCAAATGTAACGTTATATTATGATTTATGATAATATAATATTACGATAGTATTGGATTCGTTATCCTATCTATATTACACCACTGCCGGGAAGCCGTTTTTATACGTATTCGGGCACTCGGTTATATTTGTTAATTAGTTATTGAATGTTAATTAATCAGTAATACTTATATATATAGGAACCGTTCGAATCGTTTGCCTCTATAGTCGAAATTCGAATGCGATCTGGGGAAGAAATCGGAAAAATTATACAATATAAACGAAACGGATGTACTTATGTACCTACCCACGACACGGTACCTACGAAACAAAACAACGGACAATGAATTATTATTATCACTGTTCGGGAAAACGAATAGGTACGGTAGTTGTATTGGAAAAAAAAAATCACGCACAAACGGGTCGCACACAATATACTATTAGTGAAATATTATATAATTCGCGTCCGACCGTCGATGACGGTCTGTCCGTCACTGAAAATCAAACCAAACGTCGGCGTGTTCAACGCCGGACTACCTGCTACAGCGTGGTAGGCTAACCGGCTAACCGTCCGACGATAACGCGGTAACGGTGGTAATCGCAGGTGGCGGCGATACGCGGCTACCGCCGACGCCGTCATGCCGTGCGATCCCGGCGCCCGCGACCTACCGCTCACTATACACCGCCATAAAGCCACAACGCGTATCGTCGTCGTCGTTCCGTTACGATATTGATAATAATAATATTACGTATTATTAATAATATTTTTTAACAATGAAAATAATGTCCAATGAAATATGTATCTGATCAGTGATCACTATTAAGGTAGGTAACCTACTAATTATTATTATCGTTATATACCGTTTGTCGTGTCGGATTTGTTTTGGGTTTTTTTGTTTTTTTTTTGCGATTTTAAACGATTCGCGCACGTTGAGACGGCGATAACACGCGATGCAAACTAGTTCGACGCGATCGCCGACGATCTGTAATAGTATTGTCATCGTAGTGAAAACGACAGTGTGCAGTATATAATATATAATCAAGTGACGGTACTGATGCGTATAGAAAATCGTTGAAATATTATTGTCGGTGGACGATTTCCCTTTTTATTTTTTTATGTTTTCATGCAGGATAATGTAATAGAAACCGCTTATGTGCAGGGACGCAGAGGCGTAGCCGGGATTTGTAAAAGGCAGGGGTTCAATTATTATTAGGGAGCAGTGGCGCACACTCATTTTCTGCTAGTGGTGTCAGCACGCTTTTACAACATACCCACCTTGTTTTTAAATATACCCAAGCAATTTTCGTAATCAATTTCGTTACTTAAATAACGTTCATAATAGTTTATCTTATAGTTTGACAGCAAAATATTGGAATGATATTGGTCTACCGTCCACCACCCATTAGTATATGGGTGTCGACTGACACCCCTGTACTCCTCCGTGCGCGCTACTATTAGGGAGCAAATTTTATGAGAAAAAAAATGTCAAATTCTATACTTTTATTTACTACTTATTTAATTATAAATATTATTCGAACAAAAAATAATTTGGTTCCATCGGTCCCATCATCATATATCGGTCTTTATTATTATTTTGTACTTGAACGCATAAGACGATTCTGAGCGAAGTTCGGAATAATATTGTTTTCCAATTTATTAAAATATTGCATTATTTTTGGTAGTTTTCCTTTACACATAAGATGACGTTGTACCAGTACTTTTGTTATGTCAAATCTAGGCTCACTATACTAACCAAAACATGACCTCTATTATATAAGGTACCTACATACCAATATGAGAAATCTATACCTAAAAACTTTTACTCGACTTTTTCTACCAGAAATTCTGTATACGTACAAAAAATATTAAAGCATGATTTTTTTTTTTAAATTAATTTTAGGAATGTGGTCAAAAAGTTTTGAAATTTTTATTACGTTAATATTGTACTATAATTTATATTTGGTATTTATTTAGTAATAATAAACGCTTTGTAACAAATATTTATGATAAAAGGGAACAGAAATAATACCTTACATTACAACCAAGTACATAATATAACAATAAATTCAACTGTATATAAAATGTGTCCAAAGAAAGATTTATGATATATTTACGAAGATACGTCTTAAGGCTGGTAAACTGTTTGGAATTCAAAAGTCAAAAAAGTCAAATTGATTTTATTCGATTCTCTAAACATACTATCTAGAGGGTTATTGTAATCATAGTTAGATAATTTGGTATCTGGCTAAATTATTTTCAGAATACTATTGTAATTTTTAGTCATATTCGACAGGTTTGCTTTACACTTATAAAACGACTAGAAAAATAAAAAAGAATCTCTTTAAATTCCAACTAGAACGAAAATTATATCAAAAAGTTCTTTATCTAAAAGTTCCTACTTGACCAAAAATTCTGTATATATAGGTACAAAAAAACACACATCATTGTAAAATCATAATACACTCAAAATCTAAATAAAAAATATACGAATCATGGCGGGGGGGCATGACCTTATGGTATTTGAAATATAAAGCATAAAATGTATTTCAATTACGTATTTCATGTATCTAATTTATTTTATTTGAAATGCCTACTGTTCGTCCTTGGGCATATATTTATACTATATTATAGGGTATAATATGTATACCTACATATACACTTTTATTGGTGGCGAGCAGTGTACAAATATCCGGTATCTAAATGACTAAATATACAGTCATAGGTTTTTATCGTTGACGCACCGTCTGCTTCAATAGTTCACCGACAGCGTGTTCTGTAGAAATGTACTTATATAATATAATATCAAATTATATTATAATGAATAAATATTTGATATAAACAATTATGTATATATTTTGTTGGAATATTGGAGTTTCTACATAAAATTCGTGCGTCAACATTAAACGACATTGATCATCGTAAACATTTGAATCTTGTAAAAAGATAAAACTGAAAAGTAGATTTTAAAGGTAATTTTTACATATACAGTTGATCATTTTTAAGGAAACACTAAATATTTTTGTTCAGTGACCTCGGATTAAAATTAAGTTTTCGGGAGGAGTTAGGGAATATTTAAATATACATTTTTGGATGATTTCGACCCTTTCAGAGAGCGCATGCGTAATAATTATAAAACTTCAAATTTTTTTAAATGGACGCCTCTATTTCTAACACAATAATTCGATATGTTGATTTTTTTGTAGTAATTTTCATTATGTCAACATTTGTTTTTAATCCAAAATTCATCGAATTACAAGTTAAAAATGTTTCAAAATTGAAAATATTGATGATTTAATTTAATTTTGAAACAGCTGTAACTCGGTCAATTTTTGGTTTAAAACAATGATTTATATGATTAAAATTACTGAAAATATTTTTTTACATATAAATCTGTCATTAAAATTTGATCCTCATACATTTTGCTTAACAAAACATATTTAACGGCAAAAAATATTTTTATATACCTATTTAAAATTTAGATAGCTACTAATACTAATAATAATCTATTTGAATAGAAAAAATATTATTAGTCATTTTTTTCATATAAATCATTGTTTTAAACCGAAAATTGACCGATATACAGCATTACAAATGTTTAAATCATCGATATTTTTAATTTTGAAACAGTTATAACTATCAATTTTGGATTTAGAACAATAGTTGACAAAATAAAAATTACTTCAAAAAAATTAACCTATTAAAATCTTGTATCAGAAATAGAGGTTGCCGTTTAAAACAGTACAAGTTGTATTTTGTATGCGTACTCTGAAAAAGTTGAACATTTTAAAATCATCCGAAAATGTGTATTTGAATATTCCTTAGCTTCATACGAAAACTTAATCTTAATCCGTGGTCACTGGCCAGAAATATATAGTGTTCGATACCTAAAAATATGATCACACTGTATATACCCCACAATCATAGTATAATATACAATTTTGTTTTAAAATATATACAATTTTATTCTTAGGTTATTGTTGTTCTTTAACTAATAGTTATTATAAGTTCTATAAATGATAAATGGCAAAGATATCGGGGGAAAAATACCCACAGTAAAAATACTAAAGGAAAAAATAAATGAGGAAAATATGTAATGAAAAGAAAAATAACCTAGGAAAAATATTAAAAAGAACTACTATAAACTAAATTATAACTTATTTAAAATATTTTTAATAATATCTTGTATTTAATATAATAGGTAGTCCTGGATCTAGGGGAGGGCGAACCGGGGTACTTGGAACCGGACACCATTATGATGGGACGCAAAATGTAAAAATATTTAAACTTTTCTCCCCGCTTTTGGAAGTGGGGTTCCATTAATCACTTAATTTTTAATAGGATAGGAATTGACGAATATGGTCTTTTTTTTTAAATTTAAAAAGGCGCCCTACAATTATTTTTACCCCGGGCGACAAATTCTCTAGATCCGGCAATGATAATAGGTATAGATATTTTATGGATATTTTATTATAGTGTTCTATTTTTATTATAAATATTTATTTTTAAAACGTTACCTACATATTTTTTTAGGGAATAAGAATTTTTGTTGATAATAATAATTATTATACACATTCATTATAATATTATCATTATGACATTTTGCTGTGTGATATAGCTGTAAATTGCATTACCATTGCATGTTCAATATTATTAGTAGTGTTTAATTATTCATCATGTATATATTTGAAGAATGCCATATATTGGCATCGAAATAATTCAATTTTTGAATAGTATCAACGTCGATATATAATTTTTCTTATACAGTCCGTCTTAACAGAATTATATTTATCAACAATAATTATCAGCTAACAAACATTTTTATCTTTCCAGAATACTGAATTAGATTTTTATATTCCTGTATATGACAGTGTTTCGACAGGCATTTTAGGAGCAGTTATTTTTTGTGGAATTAAAAATTCACGACTCTAAATATTTGTTCAATATTTTTTTTGTTTTGTCAAACATATTAAAAATGTTATAATTAAAAACTTACGAGAAAAATATTTAACGTATATACGCCGTACGCAAATTGAAAATATAAACGTAAAGTGAATTATTTGTAATACGAATTTGAACACGTCATATAGGTAACCTAACTGCAGACACGGTTCCTTATAAATGTTTTTATTGACCAATCATAATCAAATAAAGCACGTAACTTGTTCAATAATGCACTATTGCTATCACCTATCAGTATTACAATCTATCGAATAACTTTATATAAATTTATCTGGAAGATAATTTTACATTGTAAAACACTAATCATTTTATTCGGAAGTTTATTTTCCGAATAATATTGTATTTGGTATTAGATATATATAGCTATCTGGTGAATAAGTGGACGATTGAAAACTGGGTCTTATACACGAGTACAGTTATACGAGAGTAGATACCTATATAAAGATAATAAATATATTTCAATATTTGTTATAATATATATAGATATATAGTTTAATAATATAGTAAATAATATACTATAGGCCAGATCGTGCCGGTGCCCGCGCAGACCGTTTTAGTAAATATATATTATAACTAGAATGATTAAAATATTGAAAAAACCTATATATGTTTACTATTCTATTTATAAGTACTAATACTAGTATGTTGCACCTATTTTGTTGTGTTGTAATGAATATTATAAATGGTTTTGACTTTTGATTATTACGTCACAAATATGGATAATGACATGTCTAGATAGCGAACGATACGTAAAAACATGTAGCCACTTCTATCACGTAAAATGTAAAAAGCTTCAACACATTTTAACAATATTATTATATACATATATATTTATGAAAATTTTCATAGTTAGTTCGAGATCTGTATTATAACATATATATATATTATATACTTAAAATACTGTGTGTTGTGTATTTGTGTGAATTAATTTAGGACTAAGAATTTCAATAAACTAAATAGCTTAGGGTAATACAATTAAAAACATATTTATGACTTAATTACAATTTTTAAAAATGGCTTAAAAAATTTAAAAAGGAAAATTTAAATTAGTTATTTATATACATAGGTAATAGAAACTTATTTTTATCTAGGAAAGCTGCGTAGTCTAATAGGCATTAAAAAATAAAATAACTAACTTCGATAATGTACAATATTACATAGTTAAAGGTTAATCAACTTATTGTAATAATAATGTCGACATAATATTGACATTTAACAATAAAATGTATGCATTCAATGAGAGGTTTTTAAATAATGTATTATTTTTAATGTATAAATAATGTATTATTTTTTATTGTTTATTTTTATCAATTTTTGAAGATCCCCCTCCCAAATCGACTCCTAGATCCGCCAATGATTTTCGAATATACTAGACTTGGGTAATAAAATACCATTTAAATGTATTTCTAATACATATCCCGAATACTATTAAAAAACTATTAGTTCTTTTTTTTAAGGAATAAAATACTTTTGAAAAGCATTCAAAATACTTTAAAAAAAAATATTCGAAATACTACCTACCCATGTCTTTTACCTATACAAATATATAATATACGCAGTACCCATATGTATATATATATAAGTACATCTTAATTATTAAGATATGAATATTGTATTGTGACTAATTATGAACCAAAAAAATTAATGACGTTCTAAATTAATATAATGAGGTTATGTAGTGACTTGTGTATTTTATTTTACTCCTAAAAAAATTTTAAAATAATATTAGTCATTTTGTCCTCGCCCGTTATAATCGTCCTTGTTGCATCTTCTGCATTTAAAATCGACTTGCTATATAATTGATAACACGCTGCAGAAAAACCTTGTCTAATTTGTCCACGAACTTCAGTAATATAATATTATAGATTTTAATAATAGTAACAGTAATAATAATTTATATTTGTAATTTATGATATTATCCAAACCTTTTAAGGTTTTAACTACAATACAGGTACATATTTTTTTATTAGAACAATACCATAACTATATAACTACTTAATAATTATTTATTAATTAATTTATATTTTTTTTGAAAAAATATTTTTAAGTAATGGAATCATTGTAAATCTTTAATATAATCGTTTATATAGTTTGGAAAAAACATAAGCTATTCTTTAACATATTTTTTTTTTAGTATTTCACACTTACTATTTAATAAAGTTATGCTCATTTTTTGGGTAAACTAAGCATTATACTTATTTGTTATCTGAACGCTGCAATGATTTTTATTATTTTTTATTCAATACTGTTTGTACAATAAGGTGAGAAATATTATAATAATAAACCCATTCAGGTCATAATTATTATCATTATTATTAATATCCAATTTTATGTGATACGCACGTGTTCTACATAAAAAAAAAACTTAAAGATTATAAGCCTATTCCTATAAACACAAAAACACATGACCCATACTACCATATAGAGTCACAAATATTTATAATATCTATTTAATCTTACATTACAACTATTGCATAATCTATAAAAAAAAAATAAAGAGTTAAAGTAAAACGATAAATTAATATTATATACTTTAATATATTATTATATAATTTTTTTTACATAAAACACTTTGAATGATTTTATTTTTTATTTAATTTTTTTTTTACAATACCAGGTTATTTATATACACATTTTAGATTTTGAGGTTAACCTAAAAAAAGTGATTTTGGATTTTAAGTGCTGAAAATAGTATACAGGTTGAATGTACATTACTCTGTAATTATATTCCAAAAAATATCGAAAATCAGTTATCAACATTTTTTTTATAACCATATACATTTTTCCGACAAAATTATAGATTTTAAAAACTGAAAAAATTCAATATAATGTTAGTTGTTAATTAGTTTAAATTACTTAACTTTATTATTATAGTTATTGTTAATAACTTTTACCATATTTAAAAATCGGCGGTTAAAAATAATTTAGAATTTTAGATTCTGAGCAATGATGTTTATTTTATTATTAATAATAATTTTTTAATTAATTTTAATTAATAATTTTACAATTTTACAATTGTAAAATTAATACTTTTATCAATCGTATTTTGTTTAAAATAACAAAGTGGGAACATAATAATATACTGCAGCAGTGCATTTTAACTAAATTTAATTAGTATTCTGTAAAATACGAAATGTGTATTATTATAGAAATGTACACATTTATATATATATAGAGAGAGAGAGAGATAAAAATGGGAGATGAATCCTCCATAGGTATTTTTTTTTTATGATGTATTATTATGATTATAATTACAATACCAAAATATCCAATATACAATAGCATAGATAGCACTTTATTATGGGGTATGTCCATATGGATCTACTACAAAAAAAAAGTAAAAAAATTCATTTTTAAGGAAAATTTCTGGAGTTTTAAAATTTCAATGTTTTTTTAATAGGATTTTTAATCTAATTAATTAATTTAAAAGCACAAAATTTTATAGTGAAAAATAAGATAAGTACTTATTGATTATACGATATTTTATAAATAATAATAATATAATTATCAATGCATTGCGCTTCATGCATTAGATATAACATTTCAATTCATTTGTCACCTAATTATAATTTTATATTTTAAGCAGCAAAGCGGGGATCTTGAATTTTTCGTGAACAACTTTTTGACCAGAAAACTTGATAAAATAGTTATATGTATTGTGTAACCACGAAGGTTTATCAGATAGGATTATCTTTTACTTTTTAAATAAACACGTAATGAAAAAGTATAAGACGTATAGAAAAATGTTTACAAAGTGTGTATTTAAACTATTATTTCTGCTTTGCTCAAAATCGTTTTATCAAAAGAAACAATTTTTAATTTCTTTCAAACCCTATAAATTCATGAACCACCACTAGTATACTACTATCTGACGAGTGAAGTGCTTCTACCCTTAATCCTTACTGACCGGCTTTTCCAATTTTAAGTTTTAACATCAGATGTGTTTCCAGTAACAAAATTATCTAAAATATTATACCATTTTCCCTTTAGTCATTTGAATAAAAGTATGTCTGTGTTTGGCATAACGTAATTTCTAATTTTTTTTAAATTTGCTAAAATAATGTCAAAAAATTAAATATGTGGTTCTGCAGCCAAAAAATACAAAATGTCAAATTTCTTACTATAATTTTATTACTATAATTCTTACTATAATGTCAAATATCTAACTCACTGTTTAAATGTAATGTTTTCATTAATATATTCAACTTTGAGCTGATGTAGCCACGTGATAATATGAAATATTCAAATACAAATTTCATTGATAATATCTTATTTTGAGATATAATCTTATTTTCAGGTCAATTACAATAAAATTTGGGGCAGTGTTATTAAAAAAAATATTTATTCACCTATAAATAAGTAGCACAATACGAGTATATATAAATATATGATATAACATTTCAATAATGCATAATATAAGAAATTGGATGCCATTTAATTTATATTGAGCTAAATACATATAAAACAATTGGAAAAAAATGTTAATGCCCCAAAAAATGTTCAATATCCCTTTTCAAGAAAATCCTAAATACGCTATTTGTACAGGTAATAAATTGAGCATATCGATTTTAATCTTAATTAGGTTAATGCATTACGTTAATTTAAAGATATTATTAATTATCGGAAAAAAACTATACTGAATAAATTTGAAATATAATAGGTACGACAGATTATATCAAGACATGAAATTTCACTGAATATACAACTTACCATTAATAGTTAAGTAAATTACGCCAAGCCACAAGTGCAAATCGGTTCAGATTGACGAAAGGGCTTTACTTTAGCCTAAGATGGCTATATATTTTGAAAATTTTAAAACGGGACAACAATATAAAAAATGAATATCGTAATAATAATAATTCTACTAACATTTCATAAATTGGTTTGAAAATAGTAAATAAGGTCATTTGTCAATTTTCTATTAAAGTTGTCAGTAAGTAAGCAAAAACGGGACAAAACACATTCTGTTTTAAGTTTGTCGGGAAAACAGGACTCAATCTTCAAAAACTGAATAACCCCGGAAAAAACGAGACGTATGGTCACCCCACTTTAGCCCCAATTTTTCATACATACCACAAATTATTACAACGTTGTTAGATATTGACTGATACATTAAAATTGGGATGAGAGACTAGGTTTAACTTCAGCGGGCAATGCCCCTTAGCCCCCTGGGATTTACGCTTATGCGCTTATGCTTATGCTTATATTATTGTCTCTAAATATTCTTTATATATTAATTATTAGTAAGGTCACACTCATTCAGATGCATTGCTAGGTTTGTTCTTACGGCAGGGTCCTGGTTTCAATTTTTCTTAAAGTGGGACAAAGTTTTAATCTGCCCAATTCCAATATTCATTTGAATAAAACTATGTAGGTTATACTACAATCAAGTATTGTGAAAGCTATCCACAAAGCGTCATCGGTTTCACAAGAAAAAAAAAGGTAAAACCACAATCAGGGAAATATCAAGGGGGGGGGGGTAAATATAAAAGAGCAAAAAAAAGTCATTAACTGAAATGACTGAGGTATCCGACCAATCAAAATATAATATGGCATAATTTTATCATAATTTAAAAATTCGCTGTAAATAGAGTACTAGATCACTATATTCTGTAATGTTATCATGACCACGTGATATCATTCTATATCTGATACGGAAATTTGTGTATTTGTATAATATAGGCTTTAAAAATCGATAATCCCACATAAATCTTAGGGTGGGGCATATGCCCTATCCAAGCCCGTCCCGAGGGAGTGGAGGAAGTATCTCACCCCCCCCCCCCAAAACTTCGAAAAGTAGTCTGAAAAATTAAGTTCAGTTGGAAAAATTTAATTTATTCGGAAAATAGTAGAAAAAGTCGATGGCCTTTTTTTTTTTGCTTATTCACCTTTTGAATAAAGTATTTAGGAATTTTGTCAGAAAATTATGCAGCAATGAAGTATTTTACGGAATTTTAAATTGGCAAACTATAAATTATTAGGATTTTAGTCGGCAAAATAGAAAAAAGTAGATTTTTATTTTTTTGCTTATTTTGTGTTTTGATGAGAAGTATTATATTATTTTTTTCACATTCTCAATCCCCCTCCCCCCAAATCTTTTTTTGGGATGGCCCCATCTTGCCTCTCCCCAAATGATGCCCCTGTCTTACGACTGAATGTTTGAATATGTAGCTGGCAAGTGGCAGCATGATTATACATACTTATACAGAAGCTCCACTCAGAATCCTTTCTTTCGACTGCAATATATCTTTCAAAAGTGTCTTGTCTGATAGCAAAGTGCTTCTACCTCAACTGGATAAGTTTTTTTGATATTAATTAATAAAAATTTACCTGTTTAAAAATTATTAATTAGGAAATAATAATTAAAAACTGTATTGACTCAGATGAATGTCAAATATCTAATAACATTAATTATCTAGTACACTAAAAAAAGGAAAAAATTGTTTAGTGTACAATGTACATGGTAGGAAATGGTCGATTGTCCCTATATTGTCCTCGGGTAGAATAGTGTATTGTTATTATATTAAACTTAAATAGCAAAAATAAATCATTGCATTCAATAAAAACTATTCTGAATGGAGCTTCTGTGTAATTTTGTTTAATATTATTAAATATCAATACCATAATGTCAACTTTCAATATGGAAGACTTTTAAATGATATATAGTCGGGGTTCTATAGATAACAGATGGAACTGAAATATGTATATAACCGGTTTACGTCATTTTCATTACTTATTAAAAAAAAACTTGGGAAAATCGAAAAATGATCCCTTTAAAGCATAATCTAGATATCATTTAGTATCGGAAAATGATTAACATGCAGAAAGAATCCGGATATATTTAACATCCCCAATATATATTATATTTTATGTATAAGTTATTATTCATATGGTTTAATAAAATACACAGATATGTAGAAATAAAATTCAAATAGTTAAATATTCAGGTATTTAATTTAAATGATCTAAATATTAACTAACTTACCTACTGAAAGCTACCTTAGATGAACTTAACTTTAATATTAAGAGGATTTTGCACGTTCCATATTTAAGGGGTTTTATATAGGCAATTTTTTAGACATTTTAAGAAAAAAAATTAAAAAATGATTAACTATTTTAATATAATTTAATAGTGATTAAAAATAGTCCTGTGTCAGTACTATATTTGGTTGCTATTTAACCATGATCTTTATTTAAAAATACGTTTACGCAAAAAAAAATAAAATGAATGGCTTTTTAAAATGAATTTAAAATTATAACAACTATTATACAATTTGTAGATGATAGGATTTAAAAGATAACCTATATATTGAGCATATTTGTTGTAAGGCTTTTAAAACTCTGGGGTTTGTCTTAAGGTTATGTAGGAACTTTCGGTTAGGCTTATCCGTTAAGGTGCTTTATTGTGCACTTGTACGCCCTATTGTAGAGTATGGTGCCGTCATTTGGGATCCTCACGACATCAATGACTCTTTTAAGCTTAAAAGGGTTCAGCGTAAATTTTTTCGTTATGCAAGTTTTAGATTGAATATCCCCTGTGAATCCCATAACTATGGAGCTGTTGCCTCACAACTTGGTTTGGTTTCCTTAGCTGAGCGAAGACGTATATCGGGCATTAATTTCTTGTATTGTTTGTTACAAGGTAATATTGACTCTCCTGATTTGCTTTCCTTAATTTGCTTTAGAGTTCCTCAAC
>JAIPRL010001663.1:0-76385 GCA_025469235.1 Pemphigus obesinymphae
ATGAGACTGAGGCAGTAAGATTAGTAAGGGAAATGCATGTTGTTGGTAAAAGGGGGAGGGGAAGACCGAAAAAGAGATGGGGGGATGTAATGGCGAGTGATATGAGGAAGGTGGGAGTAAGTGAAGATGATGCGGGAGATAGAGTTAAGTGGAAGTGTAGGACCAGGGTGGCCGACCCCAAATAGTTGGGAGAGAAGGCGAAGGAGAAGAAGACCTCAATATGATCAATATATCTATGCTCATTGCACAACGATATTATACACATAGGATGATAGTATTAAGTATGTACAAATGGGAAGGGAGATGAAAAACTTAAAAACAGTGAACAAATGTCAGTGCCTGCATTTTGTTAAAATTCGAAAAACTTGGTTGACCGTGTAATGGACTTATACGTATGTGCGTACTATCTGAATAATAATAAATTGAAAACGGGAACCAATTCGGTGCCAACCGATAAACACACTACGTATAGGTGATTATGTATTATTTTAGATGGAAATACAATAACGTTTCGGATTAGTCGAAACGGTACGAGTATAGTATAAATATCGTAATGATAGTGTATAGTGTTACGTGCGTGCCCTTCAACTTCAGATGACACTGTACCAGAGATGTAATATTGATGACGGATGAAGGGTTATTTCAATAATAAATTTAAACAAAAATTTTTTCCGCCAAATGATTATACATTTATAGTACACACACAAAACATTAAACTAAATAATCGTTAAATGAAACTAAATGAAACTTAAAATTATGAAAATTATTATATATATATATATATAATTATTATAAGTCCAAAAAATTAAAACACTAATAAAATTGACCAAGTCCTGGATATGTGTGTTACACGTATAATAGAAAACAAATCCAAACAGCGTGCAAAACGTGCCTCAAGTGATTGTCCTAGGTCGTCTGATATTTCAGTGCCCACTTATACCGTTGAACTCTGCTCGACTTAATCAAGAATTAATTTCATTGGCCAATAATGTAGTCACTTTTTACACAATTTTGGTTATTATTGGATGTCTCTTTTGCAAGTACACCCGGTGTTATATTAATTGTCCACTCTATTTCGTGTTGTCACCGGTCTGGTTAACGATTGTACATCCTATACTTTTTTACGGCTCTCAATTAATCTCATATTATTATATTTTGTACCTATTTATCCTATCCCAATAAAAAAACATATATCCGCCTAGTTTCCTAGAAAAACATGTGTTCGTCTTGTTTCTTGTTTCATTTACGCTTCCCCCGTCTCCACTCCGGTCAACACTATGATTATTATTTATCTGCATGTGCCGGGGGCTTTTCGACTACTTTCAATTATTATTTAAAAATATATTGTTGCGTGCTTGGACGTCAGAAACAAAAGCTCAAAGTTTTCCAAAAGTTCAAGTTGGACTTTTGGATCGAACTTTTTGAAGATAAATTTTCGTTCAAGGAGACGAATGAAATGAGGTGTGATATATCATCAAATAATTGCTTATATCGAGTAGGTAGTATTTTAATTAAATTTAACTTAGAAAAACAAACACAGTGAATGAACAAAAATATGCAAGTCAAAATATTGTGAATATTTAACGAACAATTAATAGTTCAAAATATTGACTGACGCGTAGATGCTTCCATGTGTTGTCTCTGCGCCAGTCTACCGATTCGGTGTCCAAGGACCAGTTATATAGGGATAAGCTCTGTTGAACTCTTCTCCGGCGGACGTTCCCGTGATTTCAAAAAATTAATTATTTTGGTCGATTGTGTAGTCGTTTTTCGTACACAATTTTGGTATCAAATTTGTGGTTGTCCTATCCTGGCAAAACGGCTTGTGTCCGTCCGGTTTCCTGTGTTATCTACTCCCGTTACCACTCGGATCGTCGGCACTACGATTATTAAATATCTATATGTGCCGGCCTTTGGACTACTTGAAATTATTATTTTAAAATATATTTTGACACATAATATATTTATGATAACTGTTTCCGAATAAAATAGAATTATTTAAATATAAATTTGGTAGGGTATGTAACCATATAATATAATGTGAGATTATTATTTTAATATAAACGATTACTGTTTTCGAATGTTATTCGAGTATTATTCACGTTTAGTTGGTAGGTTATAATAACAATAGAGACGAATTCTCGGCCGAATTTTTCGCGGAGATTCCACGGACAGTAAATAATAATAATAGTAATAATAATAATAATAATAATAATAATAATAATAATAATAATAGTAATAGTAAAAAGGAAATACGTCATTGTAAAACCGATGCGTTCCCGCGTAGTAGGTACGTTCGGGATCAGAAATGTTCGGGACCTCGGCAGCAGGATTTTCAGTTCATGGGGACCGGGATGACACGTGCGCACAATGTAATTGATTAAGGCGTGCACCTGACTCGAAGAGATCGTTTCAGAGCCGAACGATACCGAAGCCATTTCGCGCAGAGATCTCGACGATGACGATGCTGTTGTTACGTTCGTTGGCCCAGTTCTTTAGTCCGGTACTGTATAAATATAACCATCAAACAGGCGCGCACGTTTCGCAAAATCATTTTCAACGTACAATACGAGGATGGCTCAGTCGCTCACCGTGAAATCGTTTTCATCCAAGTCGGGACGAACGGCTGTTGTCGTTGGGTTTTTTTTTTTTTTTTTTTGTTCATTTTACTTTGCATTGTTTTGTTTTAGTTTTACGCTCGGCCGGTCTCGTGTCGTTCGCGACAAATACCCATTCGATACCCATCGCTAAATAAATGGTATACACGCGTGCGAGCACACTGTATTTTAATCGTATTATGTGTATAATATTATTGCGCAGCCCAACTGAATTTTCTCAAGACGGGCTAAGAAAACCTATAAGTAGGTACCTACCCTATTCGGAAATATTTATAATTATATGTAATAAAAATAATAATATACTTCTCTCGAAAAACCTCCGAGCCGGACCTCACGGGACGGCCCTGCCTAAAAGGTCTATTCAATAATATGTTTCAAAAGATCGGTAAAGTTGCGGGGAAAATCAATTCAAAAAAATTTGTTTCAGTAAAAAAATTCTTAAATTTAGTTTAAACTATCGAAGGCACGTCTATATAATATTATAAACATTTGTAGAAGTTATTCATACAGAACAAAATATGCGTTTCTATTCATACCATAATTTAGAGCTTAATACTTTAGTTTTTCCTTTATTAATAAATACATATATAATACCGCGGAGAACAATCAACATAATAATATTTCATCTTATTATTATTATAGTAAAATATATTTATTTTTATTTTTTGACATATTGCAGTATACTACCCACTCACCCCCTTTGACATGACGGACACCCTCCCCCCCCTTGATGAGTACTTTCCGCCCAACTGTAAGTAGCGATACGACTCACCGGTAATCCAAAGCATCTGGACTCGTAGAAGCACTCAATCAGAGGCTCTGATCCTTCTTCGTGAAACATAATGGAGACATGATTTTACTTTATTCAAAAAATCGAAATCGTATTGGATTGGTATGAAAAAAAATCGGGCATTTAAAATCACAGTTCTCCAAAAATATAAATTCATTTATTATCCGGTCAATATAGCGATTTAATTCTGTAATGTTTTTTAGTTATATAAATATATTTCTGAAAAAATATTAAAAGCATAAGTCAAATTTTCGATTCTTTTCGACAGAGTGGGATCTTTGGGTGGATAAAATCGGTAAATTTAGAATTCTATCCAAACCTCCTTAATGGTTATGGTTGAATCCAAAGGCGTAGCGAGAGGGAGGCTTAAAAAGGCTATAGCCCCCCCCCCCATTAGCCATATTTAACAATTTTGATTATCTATACTATATTAATGAAAAAGAAAACTGTACAACACATTCTCTTCTTTTTAAAATTTGTCGTTAGAAGTAAGTTTATGTTTTTTTTTTTATCGGCGTAAATAATTTACGTCTACAGTACCTATATTTTAAATAAATAAATTGTGCACACATAACAATAATAATATATTATCACAGAACCGTATGCAGTATATATGCGATAAATCCAAAATTTTATGTCACCGTTAAACTTTTAAATTCATTATTTTTATAGATTAACGTTAAATTGGCGTAAGTACGCGTACGTTAAAATTTTAAATAAGCACCATAAGAAAAATTGAATTCTCATCGACAACATTATAACTATACAGTTCTGAAATGATAGATTTTGAAGCATGGACATGAGCAACCGAGAGGGGAGATTTAGTTTACATTAAGTGGTCTGTTTGTGCTATTATTGTCATATTTTTCAATCAATAACGATTTTAAATTCTAAAAAAAAAACGAAATTCAAACTATTAAGTTTGCATTGCGGGTAAAAAAGAAGTCCTATGTTAGCATTGTAAATATAACTTTTTTTTCATTTGCTATAAAGTCATCTGAATATCCTATCTACATATTATAGTGATTAACTTATAATTTTTCATCGACAACCATAAATTTTTCATCTTAAGCTAATAAACGTAGGTATTTTTAAACTTAGAATTGAACTTTTTTTAAAAACATTTGTTTTTTTTTTTTGGTATTATCAAATCGGATACAAGTGTCTTGACTTCTATTGGCATTTTTTATTTTCTATCAAAGATACAGTTGACCTCTCAATTTCATTACTTTTCCCGCTATATAGTATACGATGTCGATCACAGTCTACCGACTACTGTACGGGCCATCATTTAATTTCAGAATGATCTATGGGTTTGTATGTTTTTTTTTCGCAAATCGAATATCCTTTCCATTCTATCCGACGGGTATTTATTATCTTCCGTTTGAGTTGTTTATATTATGTTTTCGACATCTTGGTTATGTGGATTCCGTATACCATGATTAAATCTGATCACATTTTCGTCAAAGAACTAATTATTTCTCCCCGTGAAACTATAGCGACAGTTGTCCGATTGAAGTATACAAAGATAATACACATATAATAGCACACCAAAACTATATTATTACTATCTGTTTGGCTCTCTTTTAATTAAAAATGTTATTACATTATATACGTTGTGTCTGTATCAATTAATTTAAGGATCATTGTTTTAAACATAAAAATTATCGCAATAAATATATTTGAAAATCAAAATTACCTATATTTTGTACATTTTACTAGAAAAATTATTATGTATCCAATAACTTTTAATATTAAACCGTTATAATGATGTATCCGAGTCAACAATCATCGTGGATTTTTATTTATTTATACCTTCGATATTTTCACGCGAAAACGTGATAAAACTGATCATTACTATTTGGTTTGCGCTAGTGATTTCGAGTAATTTAATATAATCTTTTTTTTTTTTCATGAGATATACATACTTACCTTAAGTCATTAATTTCCTCAATATCGTTGATAACGATCGAAAATCTTCAAATAAAACTTAAGTGTTTATAAGTATTGAACATTTTTAATTAATATGAAAGATAAGAATCACTAATATGCCAGTAGATATTTAAAATACCAATTACGATGATTTCATCATCATATATTGTTAATTGTTGCATCATTTTAATATTTAACCGGATGATTTAATTGATAAACTATGTGAATAAATTATAAATTATATTAAACACAGATTTTATTTACTGTTGTCTATAAACTTGTTCGACATATTTTTGGTGCCAGAGAAGCACTATATAAGTCAGGTAGGATGTAAGTGGAGAAAGTTGGTCAAACAACCTTTTGGTCCTCGTACAGGATAATGTACTCTTATTATATTAAAATTAAAAGCAATGATAAATTATTCCATTCGAAAGAAACGTATCTGAACGGGGTTTTATTTTTATTTTTAGAAAATTAAAAAATGACCTCTCTAATAAATTAATTAATTTGCTATCAAAAAAACTTTTTGTAATGTATTTTAAATATACTATTTTAATAAATATAAAATAGATAGATACATAAAATAGTATAATATAATATATTTTGTTTATTTATACATTTTTATAGATCCTTAAATCCGAATACATTTTAATCTGTTTTCTGTGGACATGGTTTGAAACTAAAAATAAGTCCGCTTTTGATTAGTGAATGTTAATTATAATTTTCATTTTAAGTATAGGTTTTCAGAAAATTGATTCAATTATTTCACTCAGATTATTAGTAGGCATATGAAATATTTTGGCATATTATTAAATTTTTTCTAGTAGAATTTTTAGTTTTTAATCAGAATTTTAAATTTTTCCTTATTTTCATTTCGGTTTAAATTACCTACTTTGATTATTAACAACTTCCGTATTATTTTATGGATTTTATTATTATTATTACATTCTATGGACTAAACTGCTTTTACTGGTAATTCAAATCGATTTTCTTCAATTAACTCCGTTTTTCGCTGAATACCAAATTGAGTCGGGTTTCTATCTATTACAGATACGATATGGATATATTATTGTAAAGAAAATTGTAATAATAAAATGACAACGAAATATAATGAAAATGTATTGATTGTTATTAGTAAAAATATATTTTAAATAAATAGAAATATTTTATACGTAAAAATATATTAAAATATGGGAGTAGGTACTTCAAAAATTGAATACACCCTAATCAGATCCTTTAAAAATATAATTTCAAAATTGCAATTTTAACAATATAAAATAACATACTTATTTAATGTAATAATATAATTCATAAGAATCAGCGAAACAAAATTACAATAAAGGGTAGTCAACATACAGATGGTGGAAGTTCTTTGTTCTCTATCATCTAAAAGGCGATCCTGAAGTTTTGTAAGTATAATATTATTATAAATAAAATAAATGAGTAACCGCAACAACTTAACTTATTATTAAAGGGCTTGGATGTTGGAGCATTTGCATATATTTTTGTTAACATCAGTAAGATACAAATTTGTTTCATACGTCCCCGTGTATAAAATTTTTTATTTTTATTTTTTTGCTAATTTTTGCATAGGGCTTTAAAGCTATTTAGTATCTTAAGTGCTATTTTTTAGGCATTTTTTATAAAAATGAAAATAAACATTTTGTTGAATTTGTTTTTGTTTTTCATTCACTGATCACAAATGCCTAAAATAATAAATGAAATTATTGGAAATGTGTAGGATGGAGTCCTTCGTTTGTGGAGAATTCGTTTTTCTTAACTAATACTATTAATTTTGGAAATTCCTTACTTTTATCAATAAATATGTACCAACAAACCTAAAAATGTACTTATGACCGAATGTACATGATGATTTTATTTTAGTGTTCTGTCACCATGGTCATATATTGTGCAATTGATTGTAAATACCTACGTGTGTTTTTTAATCGATTTAACAATGCCTAAAGTAAATATTTTTGAAATGCAAAAAGATAGCTTGTAATTTAGTGTAATTCTCAATTTAAATAAATCAATGAAACCAGTATATAATTATACTTAGGTTGTTTTAAGCTTTTATGTGAACAGAAAAATATACAGCCAGTCTAACTGTTTCAGTGATATAACTTCCCAGTCCTGGTTATTAGATTATGAGTGAATATATTGGTTTGATGATGGGTTTTTTATGTCTATATTCATTTCGTCGGGTAAAAGGAATCAAGCAAAAGCAAAAGGAATTTATAATACAGAACTTTATTGATTGCAAATGGGTTTTATTTGGTTCTTTGAAGAAATAATTTTTCCATTTTAAAAATAAATGATTGAAAAATAACTTTTTTAACGGAAATATTTATAATGGAGAAATGTAGGGGAAAAATAAAATAGTAAATAATGTTACATAGTTACTTTTTTGTTTATTTTTCTAATAATTTATATTTATAATAATAAATGAATTATTTATTTATTATACTATTCACTTATAATTGTCATTGACATTAAATTATTTATCAAATTTTAAAACATAATACGACACTATATCCTGACTGAGAACCGAAAGGACGATGGACCAACTTATATCATATGTATAAAGACGGTTATTTTATTATTTCCTCTTTATTTATAAGATATTACCGTTAAAAAAGTTAGTTTTACTTTACGCTTATAAAACTACTGCACAATACTACCCTCATGGTATATGTTTCTTTGTATTAGTATTAATAGTTATCGGTCACTAGTTAACGCTATAGAAATATTAATAATAGTTTATATAAAAAAAAAAAACAAAAAAAACTTGTCGGTCAAATTGATAAACTGTCAGCGATATAATATATAATATGTGATGAGAAATGGTGTCCCAAAACTCCAAATTTTTAATATCGCTCAATTTTCTTCGGAATCGTTCCTCTATTAATATTGCTAAACATTAAACAATATTATTCATAATTTCGTCTACTGTTTTCATGGCTTCTTACATGTCGACCCTTATTTTGTACTTTCCAGTTACTACTCTAAGCACATGATTTAAAAATAGGACGAAATATCCAAGAACTATGAATTCAGGTGTATATATTTGCATATCATAAGGGCTGCAGTATCGAAGCACTGACGTTTTTGCATTTTATATGCAGTCGCACGTCATGTATTACACGATAATAATATAATACAATATAATATAAGTCGTATGCACACGAAATCCAAGTACGGATCTGTATGTTTTGACTTAACATTGTGGTAGTAGACAAAGTTTATTTTATAAGGCGATCAACTGACGACGATCAATCACGTCGACGACGTCACGGGAGATGGGGAAACTGCCGCAGACGCATTGCGTTCAGCGTACGATCCATCTCAATTACGGTCGGTCGTGGGGAAACGTGTAATATAATGCGTATATAGATTGTGGAGGGGAAGAAGAGCAGAAGGCACGGGTTCGATTTATCTGTCAGAACTGTCGAAAAATATCATATAAAATTATAAAATCGTGATCATTTGAGAATCGTAAATTTGCCTGACCCCCAAACAAACTCTTTTAATAGCATACTTACGTGGAATGGTAATATAGGAACTGTTCAGAAACTCGACCGAATGATGATTAAAATGAAAAAACAAAGACGTGCGCTGCAGGATCAATATTTAGTGTGCACCTCGCACAAAGACGCCTGCGAGAGACCCATTTTGACATATTTATTTTCATTTTGAAATATAAAATCATCTAACGTCTATTTATATCTCAATATTAAAAAAAAAAAAAACAAAAATCTGTTAAAAATTAGATCACTTCGGATAGATCTTTTAAATGGGTGTAATTTCCAGACGTTGTATTAGGTAGTCGTATGGGATACAATGTACATATATAGAATTTGTAAGCAATAGAAAATAATATTATCACGTTAAATTAAATCTAAAGATTGCATCAATATTCTACGTCCTGATGTTAAAAAATAATTATTATCCTATAAATTAAAATGCTTTTGGAATTAATCTGAATAATATAAACAATACACGAATCTCATAATTAAAAAACTGGATAAATTGGAAGCACAAAAATACAAAATATACGATTAAGTAATTCGTTGTTCATGTCTTGTCCTTTAATTATATTTTTGAAGATGCTTAATAATAAAAATCTTTTATTCACTTACAAAATTCAATTATATTTCTATATTTTTCCAAATTTTCAACAGTTTTTCTTTATTAATCTCCAAATAGAGTATTTATAGACCTTTAATGTATATATTGTATTTTTATTTGTTTTTTACTGCACTTTCTATTCGAATTAAAACAAATAATAATTTTTTTTTTTTTGAAACATGGTTAATAAAACCGTGGATTTGATAAACATGTAATTATATTGTAATATTAATAATATTAAAGCGTGATAATGGTATGAAAATGTATTTATTTTACCACTGATACAAGTACGTTGTTAATAAAAAATATTGCTGCATCCCATACGAGTTAAACATTTTTACGATTATACATTTTCTGTAAAAAAAGTATAAAGGGGTCTCCACACCACACGATTCTAAGGAGGATTATTTAGGCAATTTATTATTATTATTTTTATACGGCTTTGTACTTGTGTGATCAATGCCCTAAATGATCATTAGTGTTAGTAATCCGTATCAAAAGTATACGGGGAACCATTATTTACTTATGTGCACACGTCAGCGATCTATCGAACAGCTACAAACATTTTTCCTTTAAATATACGATTCGATAATATCGATATAATTTGATCAAAACGTCGCAATGAGTACATAAATTTGAAATTTGAAATAATATTCGAATTTTCTGCATTTTCAAATAATTTCGGATGTGCGTGGGAAGAATAAAGGCACTTTTATTTAATTTTATTTATTTAATTAGATATTTGTTTTCAAAATATTGACAATTTTAGGAACTATAAATGGTTTTAATTATAGTATAAAATAAGAAAATGAAAAATGTGGATCGATCTTTCTCTCTAATAGGTACGTAATTAATGAAGAGTCCATATATGTTTTCAAAATTGTTATTGAAACACGCATCATGTTGGACCCTAGAAATTAGAATGAGTAGTTTTTTTTAGCTAACAAAACGGTGATGTGGAAGCCCTTTAATATAATTTATAATCACAGAATATTATAGAAACCTAACAACTTGGATTATGATAATTCTTTAGAAATATAATCTTATCACTATTTTTATTACTGATATTTTTCATATATCGACTACATTTTTTTCAATGGCTTACCTATTTAATATTTACGTCAGTAGCGTGCTCAAAATTTTGAAATAGAAAAAAATTTATAAATCGTTGTATACAAAAATAATTGTGTTAATTTGACCATGAATTCAGTGCACTTCATTCGTCGGGTGTCAGTAGGGGTGGAAAAATTTAGCTTTTTTGTACAGGATACTCTTGGTGAATGTATTGCATTACATAAAACGATTCTGAGCTAAGTTTCGGTGGTAATACAATATATAAATCTCGATTTAACCAAATCGTCGGTGGTTGACCGTGGTTAAATCGTGTCCGGGTAGAATTTGTAAAAACAAAGAAGAACGTTGTGTGGTGGAAAATAAGAGGGACCGCAGAATGCAAATGCGGAGAGATGCAAGACAACCAATGAAGTCTAGTACAGTACAATTAAAATAAGATGACTAATACAGCACAGAATGACAAACGCAAAATGTGAGAGGGAATAAAATGACGAGGTTCTCAAACTGATCAACATTCGGATAAAAAATGGAATATGACACTGCTGACCGATACATAGAAAGACGAAGAAGAACGAAATCGTATTTTGCCCGTTTTTACGTCATTTTTCGGTAGTTTTTCCTACCACGTTTATCGAAAACGCCAAAATAAAATAAATAAAAATAAATGACATTTTAATAAAAATTAAAATAAACATCATTGTAAAACCACTAGCTTCCTCGTTCCACTCAAAATCTAAAAATGCCACGAGTGGGAGATATGACACCCCATAGTGTCACGCCATGATAGCACGATGAAAGCACTATGATAGCACGCCCCTGATCTATGTATATGTAATATCAGTTATACTGAATAAACGAAATCTATCAGAATGTAGTTTTCTGTAATTCTAAAAACCAGAACCGAGACAAAAACTGAAAAGTAACATTAAGAAAATCGAGCCCGAGAACTTTTAAAACTATAATGTTTCAAAGCTCTGGGGTTCATAATATATTGTTATTGTTGTAGGTGTATACGTCTTGTCAGCTGTAATATTTGCCTCCACCGGCTATCAAAAAATCAACTTCTACTTGAATAAATGAACGGGTGTGATAAATAATAAATGATCTCGTTTAGGCGTGCTGCGAGCATTGAATATTAAAATACGTCACGCGGTAGTTTTCCCATATATCATCTCACTGCAGACGCGAGACACCTCCATATATATTTACATAATATATAAAATTAATTTAACAAATATTCGTCGGAAAATGATTACCGAAAAACGGGATGCACGCAAATATAATAACAAAATCGTTTATGCAATATTAATAATTAATTATCGTTTGGAAGTCAGCGTCGATGAAAAACCGGATATTTTTAGAATTTCGTGAAACATAATGTAAAATTTGGGATAAAAAAACTGTTGATTTCTGGAAAAATATCGGAAAAACGGTGAAAATAAAAATTTTAATGTAGATAAAGTACCTATTATGTTTTATTTTGTCTTGATCGGCAACCCAAACACCACATTAATTTTAACTTCTGTGTAGTAAATATGATAATAAGTATGTACCTAAAAAAGTATATAAATATTTAAATTTTTCTTATTTATTATTCATAAGTGATATATTTATTTTTTAAAAAACACCCTTTTTTGTATTATTATTATTATTATTATTATTATTATATTAGTCATATAACTCCTATGTTTTCTAATTTTCCTTATCTCTAGCCAATGTTTTAAAATACGAATTATGGGGTCAGATCTATTACGAATTTGGGTTAGTAAACCCTAAACTGAGGATGAAGAATTCATTTTTTTCTGAATCTTTAGTTTTTGGAAATGTATTAAAATCGGTCTTCTTAAGGGGGAAAAAAATGAAATTTTTAAACCAATAATCAAGTTTATACTGAATTGTAATGTTTGCACAATCGTAGATCGATTACCATTTTGTAAGATCATATAAAAGTTAAATAAACGCTACTTTGTCGAAAATGGATTACGCTCAAATGAATTCACCGTCGGTCAACGCGTTTTTTTATTTTTCATTTTCATTACATCTAAATGTATAATATATTTACATTATAGCTATTTATTAACAGTCTTGTTGAATTTTTCGAATATATGTAGGTACTTAAATATTTTTTTACTTTATAACAAGTATGTTATATTTTTCAAGTTCTACGATTTAAATTTCTATAATAATGATAATACCTATTATAGTAAATGTAAATACCTACTCGTAAATATTACAAAATAATACATTGAAATATTTCTTGAAAATAAAGCAGATAAAAATATAGTACCTAATTGATTTTGATAAGATGAAATAGACTAAAATAGATAAAATTGAAAAAACTTAGTAATCATTATAAGTAGTTACAAACCGTATGAAACCACTTGTCGAATAATCGAAATAATATGATAAAGATTATATAAAAAAATTATGTCTAGAAGTCGAATAGACATCTCAAATCTAAATTATTTTGACTGACTTCTTCAACATAGGTTCGTCTTTATACTTGTATTATAGGTACATGTATGTTTGATTTGCTTTGTATTCAAATAAAATTACTTTTGTTTTTTGTTATTTTATCCAGAGATATATCATGTTTTTCTGATAGTAAATGAGTAGGGTTAGATTTATTATTTTTTTACATATAATATACTCGTGCTGCGTTACCCCAAATATATTAATATATTTGTTTAAATCAAGCACCACTCCGCGTGGATGCTAACTTTAACATTTTGATCCGAATGTTTTTTATAAAATTTTTTATATAAAAATCGAAATAATATTATTTGAATACGTATGTAAATAAAAAAAACCCCTCCGGTTAGGTACGCACGATAAAATATTATATATATGTACTCGCGCGTGTCGAGTCAAAGTAAATCACACGTGCGAGCCTGCAAAATAATAAATAATATTGCCTTTCGATATATTCGTAGGACTCACTATGCGATAAAATTATAACCATAATATAATATTTACATTTTTTATCATTTATTATTATTAATATTTTATCATAACACCGAGGCGTTTTTTTTTTTACGAAATATAATATATAACATTATGGGACGGTTTTGTATATTAGGCCCGGCATACGATAATAATGCTATATAATATAATGCAATTTTGAAAATTCCGTACTTGTAAAACATAATGACAGTTTATTTACATGTCTGTAAATTTGAATTTCTTGTCACGAACAGATTTCAAGTTAAATTGTCTCATTAACAATATAGTTATTGAAATTACGTAAATAAATAAAAATATTGTATAAAGAATAACGCCCACTAACGGTGAATTTTAAAATAATAAATAATAAATTAAAAAGTGAAAATTGTACGTGCATTTAATTATTAAATAAACCTATATAATACATGCTTAAGTAGTAGTGGTACACGGATAGTGCGGTTACACCTACTGACATTTTTTAAGTTTATAATAAAGTTCTATGATTTTTTTTTTTTTAATATACAAATTTTACTCGATAAAATTTAATCGTGATATTACTATTCTATGTAATCAGAATAGCCTGCATTTTCACCACATTTTTAAGTTAAAATTACAAACATTTTTAACAAAATTGTTGAAAAAGCTGATTGCTATACATGCAAGGAATCTAAATATTCACACATATATCATAAATTCTAAAATAGCTGAAAAAAAAGTTTGTGGTTATAATAAATACTGAAAGGAATTTAAATACCCTGACTATATAGATCACTAAATATGAAAAAATTTTGAATACCATGTCAACATAATGTAATACTTAATATTCTTAAAAAACATTAAAAGATTTTCTGCGTACGGTTACAGTAACAAATATAAATAAACTCGTATAAAATATTTGTCTTAAGAAGATATCAGAGCAAACAATTTTCAATAAATAGCTTATGTTAGCATTTTTCATTTTTACCAACTTACAAACATCCTAGAAAGATGAACTAAATAAGAATTATAGATAACAACATTATCTTACCCTACGAAGCCTTTTTCCAATATAAAATTTTTTCAAGAGTTATATTTGTTTAAAAAATTCAAAAAAATTCGTTTTTGAACAACTTATACAACGTGTTTAAGCGCATATATTAGAAAACGGCTACGTAAGACGATAAATAATGTTGTTCTTAATCGTTAAGTAAAGGTTTTTAACTTGTTTTAAATGAGAAATGAAAAAAATAATATTTTCAATAAAATTTTATAAAATCATAAAAAACTTCTACAAAAAAAATTATATAGTAATGGGACCAATTATTATTTATTTAAAAAATGCATATAAACATTTTCAATTGTTAGATTTTAATTTATTTTTTAATTTCTAAAAATTGCCTATTTAGATTCCTTTAAAATATGCTGCGTTAACAACATCTTAAAGGGATGGGAAGCGGCGTTTGTGAGTTTCTCTCTATCACACTCGTAATATAGCAATTTAGACAATTTTTATATCTAACGTACCGATGGATTCAGATATGTGATAAGGATTATAAAAATTGATCTGAATTTTTCGTAATGTCTACTTTAGATCAACATTTTTGATTGTTCCCTCCAAGTCCACCTAAAATTAAGTTTATTAAAATGTATTCGGAAATTTAAATTTGACATTTATAATTTTTGTGAAAACTAAGGGGAAAAATTAAAAAAGTGGGAAAATCGTTCTAAAGTATATTTCACGACTAATTCAGATCAGTTTTCAGATTCCTTATCATATCACTAGGACAATCAGTATGTTGGAAATGAGATCTAGTGTCTTTTTAAATACGGTAGCCGTATTTATTGACATGTAACTAAAAAATTTACAATTACAAAAAAACCCGAAATTGCTATTAGAAGCTCGAAATAGAAAAAAATACTTAGTAAGTTTATTCATGTAATTATAGTATTAAATCGCATGTTCCGTGTAAATTTCAAGACTCTAGAATTACGTAGAAATAACTATAATATATATAAATAAATAAATACTTTCTTTGCTTCGATCAGAATCTAAAAATAATCCCGAATATGGATAGTAATATAATATGAATCATACATTTTGTATATTTTTTTATGAATATTATTTTTTATAACATTTTCAAATTATTCATTCGTGTGGAATATTTAAAAATGTCGTATTTCAAGAAATGTTATTTTGATCCTCCCTCCACTGAAATTTTAGCAAGTACTATTAAATGAATAGTTAGTTCTTTACCAACACTACTCAATAAACTATTTCTCTAAATTGTTATTGAGCAATAAATTGATATCATTTTATTAACAAAGATAAATAAGGTTATTTAAATTTTTCCCAAACACATATATTGAATGTATTAAAAAATACAGTTTTGTGTCCCAAGACGAACATATTCCACGTTTAATAAAAATGTATATGTTTTGTAGAAATAAATATTAATTTTTTATAAAATTTGATTAGGTATATTGTAGTTAATTTTCCTGAGTTTCAAAATTTTCAAAATACTTTTATTTTTTAAATTTATTTATTATATTATTTACGCTTCAATTATTTCAATCATTTGAGTTACATTTCAAGCCATTCGTGTTTTTATACTTAAAACTTCAGTTTTATTAAATAGAAACTGTTCACATACAATTTACACACTAATATGAATTTAAAATTACTCTATTTAAATATCAAAAGTTGGATAAGTACTTATTTGTGTACATATTTTAAATATGTACACCGGAAAAGGTGAAAATAATGACTTCTAAAATAATCATAAATATAGTAAAATTTATTAGAAATATACAAAATAACATTTTCTAAAAATTTGAGTACTTAAAAAATCTGTTTTTGTGCAGAAATATAATAGTATGTAAAGTGTCTATTTTTAATTTTATTTAGTTAAAATACGGTATTAATATCACTGTTTTTGTAAAATAAAATAACTACATGAAATAAGTATTTACCTAGTATATATTATATTGTTCAATGACAAGGACAAAATAAAAATTTTTTAAGATTTTTTATCTTAAAGTTATTCTCGTATTCTTATACAGTTTAATATTACGTTTGTAGATGAAAAAGCCACTAATTGTGTCGAATTATTTAAGGTTGTCAAGATTCACCAAAATACATAATACAGACATAGAAAATCTCGTTAAAATAATAAGTTTTATTGTATTACATAATTAAATCGATGGTTTTAAAAAGCTAAATATATTATTGACGTGTAAGTGCGACGAATTACAGGTTTTATCGCCATTATCAAAAAACTGTTCACATGTATGTAAGATATATAAGTAATATATCATATACTTATCATATATAGAATAAGTAAATAAGATTATTTAAGTAAAATGACTTAAATTCATTTTAAAGAAAAGCACCTATCTAAGAAGTATTTAAAATAATTTTACTAAGTATTTTTGCTTTCATCTAATCACTATAACGTATTTAAATAATTTGTTCATGTACAAAAATCAATTTTTTCATTATTAATATTTATTAAAATTAATAAAAAATATATAAAATTCCAATTCAAATGATCGAATGATACGATATACTAATATCAACAATCTATTTTAGTTTAATTAGTAAATATTATCATTTTTAATATGTAAATTTGTTCACGTGTGATTAAGATGCTTCGAGGATGCTTTTCCTAGCGGTTTTAAAACATTTCCACGCTCTACAACTACTGCTTCTTCTCTGGTAATCGCAGAATCAAAATTTATATGAAATATGAAATATAAGAATATTAACTGTGACCGAGCGTAGAATTCAAAGTCTATGCTCAAATACAGTTACTATTCTCGTCTTTCATATTTTGTATATATTTTGACACTGCGATGACTAAGAGACAAGGTGTAGTTATAGTGACTGAACATGTTTTAATACCGCTAGAATGAGTGTAACCTCCTCGTAAGCATCATAAACATAAATTTTGAACAAATATTGTGAAAGTACAACAATAATAGAACAGAACGGCTATAGGACTACTTTTAAAATATATTTTTAAATTCTTGGATTTTTATTTTTTTTTCTATAAAATTTCATAAAAATAAAGAGAAATGTTAAACAAAATATAAGCCCCCTTTTTAAAAATCTTTAAAAGGTTTTTTTCTACTCGGGTGATAGCTATTATTGTAAATAAGTTTACGCTTTATGAAAATAATACTTTTTCCGGGACAAAGAATATTTTTTTCGAAAGTTTATCGCCAATCCGTATTATATTATATAGTCGAGTGGATTGGGTATAATATGGTGCTGCTGTATAAAATACATAGGTATATATACATATATATACTTGACGTTTTATAGACGACAAAAGTTTTCTGGGTCGAAGTGTTCGTGCACACGTGATTATTGGGATAACACGTGTAAAACATTATTTTATTTCCGCATTATGAGTGTATACGGTCTATTATACTGCTATTCGATGTATATAATTAATTAAGAGTGTAGTTAATATAAAAATATAAATGTAAAAATGTTTTGAGTGTAAAATATAGTAATATGAGTATATTTGAGGAAAACTCATTATTTTTTCTGAACAAAACACACCCTTCAAAAAGTAAGAATTTGTTTGAAATATTCAATATTTTCTCCTACCGCTACAAAAATAATATTCTGCAAGCTAGTTGTATATTATTATAAATATACCAAAGTTAGTTTGAAATGTTTTAAAATATAATCACAGGATATTTATTATAAAGAGAATTGATCTAAAAAACGTGTGTGATAGGGTTCCTAGGAAGATATTGAAGTGGTGGACATTAATGAAGAAAAAATTACCAAAAATATATGTAAATACAATTTAGAACATGTATAAAGAAGAGAGTATAGGAGTGAGGTGTGTGTGGAGAAACTGTGAAATTTAGTGTCAGAGTATAAGAGTGCACCAGGGTTCGACTTTGAGTCCTTACTTGTTTTCCTTGGAAATAAAAAAATTATACAGAATAAGATACCATTGTACCATATTTTTATTTAACGAACAATAACATAACATATTTTAACATTATGCTTTCGTCGAAAACTACAACAGTTTGAATATTATTTTGGCTCTAAACTCAAAATTGACTTAAGAAAACGGAATCTTAGACGATCAATATCGTACACGTATCTAATAGGACTTAGCAGGATATTGGTATGCAAATTAATTTACTTATGAACTCTAATTAACATATTATGTTAGAATATTACATGTAGATAATTCAATAAACTATTATCCATCGTCTGGATGATTTTAAATAAATGAGTTTAATAAGTTAAGATTGTAAAAAGTACGGTAAAAATATCTCTTTAATTTTGAAGACGAATAAAAAAAAATCATAGTTATAAGTTATCCAAAATTTGTTTTTACAGAATCAAAAAAGGTACATATTAAACTTATTTATATTTTCTGTTCATTAAAAAAATTATATCACAAATAATGGTGTCCTTCATAGTATTCATTGAATCTTAACACCGTGTGTTCAAGGTCTTCACTAACCAGCTAAAAAAATATCAGAAAACTTTTAGGAGTTGCAATATTTGTCTATAAAAATCACTCATATACTAATAGTATTCACAAGTGTATTTAAAAACAGCTATGAATACATGCCTAAAGTAGTGTGCTTATGAAGCATATTGAAGTGTTAAAAATTTCAAAATTTTCTAAAAATATAATATTATATTTTATGTACTTTGACCTTATAAAATACAATTTTGGATAATTTGTGTAATTTATGTTTTATTGAATCAGGGAACACTATTCGTCGCACTCTGTAATATTATACCAGTTAACTGAATTCTATAATTTATTTTTGTTTTATAATCTCTGAACAAATTGTGACGTTCTAACGTTTTATAGTAGGCATCTACATATAATGCACTTTTTTTTTTTATTTATTACACTGCAATAAAAATGATAAATAATAAAACAAATGCCATATGCCATGCACCAGCAGTTGTATATAGTTAACATAAAATATATACACTATAGTAGGTATATAATACATATTTTTTAAACTGTACACACTACATACGCATATCATGTATCATAATATAATATACATACAAAACATAATAAATACATAATATGTATTATATGATAATATTAATTTTTTTATATATTATATTATAATAGATATATGAAAAAATAGAAAAATCGGCAAATCGGAAAATCGGAAAATAAACTAAGCTTTGGCTGTATAATTATCAAATACGAGTATAAACGAAAATAATGACTCAAATTTTATTTCGAAATAGTCGACAACGTTTCCACGTGTAATTATAATTTATTCGATTATACAAGTTTTTTTTTTACAATTATATCACGCCTATAATAATCTCTACTAAAATCAACATAAACGTCCGTGTTTAACGTAATTATAGACTATGGAAAACAATTAGTTATTCGAGTTTATATTGCGTGTACGATTTTTGTATAGTAATTACATTACAATAATCGTATTTCAATATACATTAAAATATTTGTACCTGTACACATTTATGGTTTTAAATACAATATTTAATCGTAGACATATGTGAAAACATTTAGAATATTATATAATATATTTGGAAATCGTTTACTATAAATCACAGTTTTTTTTTTTTATTATTCCATTTATGGATTACGAAACATGAAAATTCAATGATATATTTTTTAACAAAATGCATTTCAATTTTCAGGTATTTTTATACTGACAAATATTTATGGAATTTTAACCATGTTATTATCAAATAATTAATTAATTAATTACCTAATCGTGTTAGGTATACACGACTGAGCGAGTCTTTTTTAAACTAGTATAAGGTATGTATATCAAAAATAAAGCCACACATTTTTATGTTTCAAATTGTTTTTAATTTAAAAAAATTCTTATTTTCAATGAAAAACTCGATTTAACATTTATTTTTTATTTTTACTTTTTATTAACTACCTAACAAATATATTAAAACATGAAACAAACAACAAATGAAAACTAACAGCATTTTATTGCGTCCCGATATATGTATTTTTACAAGTGTTATGGGTTCTTAAATTTTTTTTTAATTTATAACTTATTATCAATCTAAAAAAAAATCAATACTAATAGAAGGTTAAATAAATCTCGGATATTAATTTAATTAGCAATCATTTGTGTTTATTGAATCATTTTTACATATTTTATAGAATTTTACAAAAATTAGCTGTCGTTCACTTAAGTTAAAATGATAAAAGAGTTAAGTAAAAAGTTTATTTAAAAATAAAAATAAAATTTTTAAATATTGTGAATTAAAAGTCAATATTGGTTTTTAACTTTAAATTTATTTTCCTGGAGTTATAAAGATTTTTGGAATTTCATTTTTCAATATTAAGACAGTTTCGAATATGTATAGATTGTATTAGATTTATAAGAAATCAGAACACATTAGTGATTCATGATTATAGAAAAGATTAATTAGTACGGTATTGGAGTACAATATTTAAATTTCGCAGTTAGTAAATTGTATAAATAAATCGTTAAGTTAAGTATTATTTGGAAAAATAAACTTACATAATTATTATTAATTATTTCACTTTTTACTTTAAAGCTCATTAATGCTCGATCTTGAAGTTTTGTTTAGAATTTTTAAATAGTTCTAATTAAATGAATTAAAAAAAAAAAATAATAATAATAAATAGCTTGTCTCGCATAGGACGAAATTTCCGTACAGCTGATACCGAGACGAATTTTTATTTCTCAATTTACCACTGTCTTTTTTTTTTTTTTTGCATTAAAAAATACGTTGTTTTTGTTTATCGAATAAAACGTTATACGGACAATCGTAACATAATATAGATTTGGATATTATGTACAGTTAACTGGACAAGTTAATATAAAGACAATTAATAATAAACCATAGACGATTAAACTATATTCGTTTTGTAGGAAAACTAATTTAATTAAAAACAACCGAAACGTCCGAAACCAACAAAAGTTTACTACATTACGTATATTCTATACTCGAAGTAGTTATTGTTCAAATAATAAGTATAATGTAGGTATATGCATAGATGTTGATTACATAACATATTATTATTTAAATATACATTAGAGATTTGCGCAATTATTGGAGGAGAAATTTAAAATGTGTGTACAAGTATATATCTTTTATTTAATATTTTTTTTATTGAATTTTATTGTACCTACCTAATAAAAATAAAATAAAAAATACGTACCTATGTAGGTATACCTATTTTCTATAGTAATGTGTAAGAACAAAAATCGAAATATGTTACTTGAATAATTTGTTGCGTTTATTTATTAGATTCCTATAAAATTTAATAAAAATAATAATATAATTATGAATCATAAAAAAAAAGTTAATTAATGTAGTGATGTCGTTTTTATGATATGTACAAGATACGATTAGATATATTTTATTGATTTTACCAAATATTTGCATAATATATTTAATTATTTACGAAACATGTAAAATTTAATTAGTAAAAATTTACTCGGAAATTCACGAAATGCGTAAATACATATTTTAACAAATTAACGTTAATAAAATTGTTAATTTATAATTTATATAATTTATCAAAAGTCATATAATATATATATATATAATCCGTACCCTAATCATTATATTACAGAATCGTTTCGAACAATCACAGATAGAATGGCGATAAAATGACTCGTAATGATTTCGAGCAGAAGTTTTTTTTTCCTAAGATCGACTATCTACTTATATATACTATACAGAATGTGTACCAAATTATATTATGTAGAAAAAATTACGACGTATACGAATAACAACTATCGTTGTAGACAAGCCTGTCTCGGGGGTCATCTCTGAACTCTGGGGAAAACTTCGTTTGCTCTATTTTTCTCAAGTTTCTCTCGTTCGTCCGAATTTTGAGGAAAATATTACGAGGACGAAATAAAAATCGATCTCTGCTATATATACGATGACCCTTTTGCCATATATATATATATATATATATATATACATACAAATCCTAGTTCGGTCATAATCAATCTATACGCGTAGTAGACAGATCAGCTTGAAAATTACCACTACTTGTGGCGAGTAAATCGTCGACAATTTTTGAAAATAACTTTGTGCATACGTCTCCAAATCGGGCCTCAAAGTACACGTGAGCTGGCATCAAACCCATAAACAAAATTTATCTCTTCAGGAAATTATGTTATTTCCTCACCATTGTCAATATATAATGTATAATGACTGGAATAATCCAACAATATTTATTATTCTTATAGATTTTTGAACTTTGACGTATCAGTACTACGTAATATATATTATTATTTACACAGTTTACTTACAGTCACGGCACTGAACGACGTTTATTACATCAATCGAATTCGACTTATTCCTTAATTATCGATAAAAAATTGCCAATGTTATTATTTGTTCTTAGAGTTCAATGAAAAAAAGAACATAATAAGTATCTATTAATAATAATCATATAATGTACTTAATGCTTATGGTAAATACACAAATATAGGTAGGTAATCGGTCATTTCGGTGAAAACCATGATCAATAATTTAGTCAATTTTATTTTAATTTACGTATAAAAACCTAAAATTCATATTAAATATATGCCAAACCTCTTAAATATATCATTATATTATATACTCGTATGTATGCTTATTCGTAATGGTGTATTTAGTATATTATATAAAATATGGTAAACAGTAAAAAAAAAGTCCGAGATAAATATGGTTGCTCTATTTATTGTATGCATAGTGAACTATATATTTTTTTTTAAGTATAATATACATATCATACCTATACTTAAATTGTGTGTTCCTTACCGTATATATATATGCGTGATAAGTGTTAACCGTCAATTATAGACTTTAAAAAATATATATATATTTTTAAGTTATATTCATTTTATTGAGGATTATATAGGCGAATCTAGTAACTTTAAATCTATAATTAAATTAAAGAAATTTTAATAAATATAAATGATAAATGTATTGAAATTTTTGTAAATATCACCGTCATAGTTGGTTGTTTTAAAATTTTTCGTAAATTTGTGAAAACTCTCATTTACGTACCTATTCGATTTACTTATTGGAAATGTAATTAAAATTCTTAAAATGCGGTCAATCAATAGGAAAGAACTCGCATCACGTTTGTCACGTTTCCAGAATATATTAAACACGGAGATAATAATAGAAATTAACGGTGCCAGCTACTATAAAAACTTATACCATAAAAAAGGATATTTGTATTTTCTTTGATTTGTTTAGCTTTTGTGGAAGTTTTCGATAACATAGACCGTGAGACAGTGATTGTTAGAGCGGTGTACACAGTGTAGATGTTAGTACATTTTCAAGAACGAAAACAAAAATAATGTGTATTCGTAAAGTAGTTTTGCTTTTTTTTTTTTTTTTTTTTTTACTATCAGAGAAACATCATCGCTCCATAATATGCCCTTCTGGACCGGCAAATTTACTTTACCACCGCATAGGTATAGTATGCACACCAAACAGAGGAGCGTACACGGTACGTGCGTTGAAAGGAAAATAATTTTACGCCGGCGTTTTTGCCGACATACCTATTGTATTTTAGCTCGGCGGATTCCACCTCGTCATGTGTACACGTAATAATCGAATATAAACACAATACGTTAAAATGATAATAAGGACTGTACTCAATAGTATCCACGTGGAGACGGCGGTGGCACGACAGGTTTTTCAGGTCCGTTCCGGGCCCGTCGTCCGCCAGTAGTAGGATAGCGTTTATAAAATGTATCGTTTAATTTGATTTTTTATTTATTTGTTTATTTATTTTTTTATTTATTTTTTTTTTTTCTGCCCTCCGTCATCCGATCTACTGAAAAATACCGGACAAATAGCTGCAGCCGACGTCGTCGGCGGGAAAATATCTCTCGCCGGAATGCCACTGAATACTAACGACTGTGACGGTCGATCGAATTCTTTCGCGCCGACGTCGCGCGAAAACCCCATCGCGAAATATTCGCAATATTCGCCCGGTGTTAGCGGCCGTGGATACATCATACTTCAGTGTCGTGTTTCGGGCGTGAGCGCAAATTATTGCGACACGCGATTCCGGTAACACGGTATACGCCCGGGTATATACACCCAACGGATTTTCACGGTATACCGCTACCACTTACCAACGAAAACGAAACTCGGGGGGGGGGGGGACAAAAAATGCGAAATATAAATGATTGTAACGTACGGAAACGACGGACGAAAGTCATAGACATTGTACAGAGGTAAATCAATCGCACTTACGGAGACAAGTGGTTGATTTAAGGTTGAGATATATGGACATATATACCATAGGAGAGTATTCTGAGAAGAGATAAATATAATAATTGTATATTATTTCTTATTAAAATCGTTTAGTTATTAGCGATAACTTAACGCTTATCACAAATTATATTATGCAGTACCGGAACTAGGGGGAGGGGCGCAAAAATGGAAAAATACTTACACTTTTGGAACTTGACCGTTTCTCTATGCGATTACGAAAATTGAAAATGACTTTTTTTTAAAAAAAAAATTAAAAGGGCGCTACAATTATTTTTACCCCAGGTACCAAATACTATAGATCCGGCACTGATATTATGTATAGGTATTTATCAGTTAATTCGAAAACTACGCAATAAAAACTCTGGACAAATAAAGTTATTGTAATATTCAGTCAATTAAATCCTCTAATTTTTATCTACACTACAGCTGATATCTCTTTCACTCAATATTTGCTTTGCGATATTATTATATGGTCCCCTTACCTCCAGACAAAAAAAAGCACTGTGTACAACAAAGTTATCTGTGTCAAAATATTTAAATGTAGGTAAAATGTATTTAAAATAACATGATAAGTAGACATTTTAATAAAAAAGTAAACTAAAAGTGTTGTGAAATGGATACTTATTTAGTGGTTTACTTTTTGTTAGATAAATTAAGAATCGGATCAAATATAATTTCATGTAATTTCAACTTTTGGATAATATCGAAAATATTTTGACAACAATTTTCCAATAGTAGTTTAGAAAAAATATCATTAGAATTTAATAAATCAAAGATTTCTATTTTTGTTCGAGTTAACATTAAGAAAAATTAAAAAACATTATCACATCCAAAATAATTATATTAATCTGAAGAAATGTATTGATAAAGATTTATTTAAATTTTTAAATAATTTATTTAAAATGTACCTTTAAAATCCACATTTCTAGGTATACTTATAAGTCCAATTATTTTCAACCTTTCAATGGCCTATTAATTTTATTATTTTAAACATTTAAAATTAAAAAGGAAAAATATTAAATTTATATTTAAAAAGAACCTTAAATTTCATAATATATTGCATACCTAAATATTATACTCTATATTATAATGAACAATATAGGGAACTAATAGGTACATAGTGCGATCAGGTTATTTTGCGCGGAAAACATTTTCTAGATGCTTTTACCATATAAATACTTGTTTATAATTTAAAAAATTCTTCGTTAGGTGTTAGTCGAGTTTCTCCTTTATTTTGATAAAATCATATCCTATTTCCTTGAGGTAGAATTGAACGTCAAATACCTAATATGAAAATTTAACCAACAAATATTGTATTTTAAAGGTAGCAAAGGGAGTGTAAGATGGGAGTTTTAGGATTTTTAGTGTTGATTAGGGTTAATGATTTTCCACAAAAATCCACTCTTTACCTAGTCTTTCCTTAATATTTTTTATTTTGTTTACAAAAACATTGTATAAATACTAAAGAAATGTATACTCGAATAGATACATAATAATATAAAATTGTATAATATGCATTATAAATATAAATTATATAGGTATACATAGTTTATATAATAATAACATATTTAATAGTTTTATAAAACTATTAAATGTACAAATTGTTTTAAAAAAAAATCTATAAAAAAGTGATTTATGAAGAAATAAAATGTATAAAAAATTGATTTTAAACATTTCTTTATGGTTAATTTTACGGCCGTTATAAATATATCACAATCGTAGAACCAATGTTTATTTATGGCAGAAAGTTACAACCCACGTTAACTCACAGAAATAGATTAAAATAAACATTAGTAGATTATACTTACCGGAATAATCCGAAAGATTTGAAAATATTACGAATTTATATTATCTTTTTGGTTACACGGTCCAGTCGTCAGTATTGATCATTATCTTTTGTCTCCTAAATGATAGGTAATCGTAATGGGCCGCCACTATTATTGGAAATTATCTTGATAAATTTATAAATATATACCTACTATATATGCAATATATTGATAACAATTGTTTATCTGTTATCATATCTAGATACATTTCAATTCCGATATATTTATCTGTATCTAAATAAAAGTACTTATTGTTATCTAAACATATTTATTTATTAAATAAAAAATAATAAAATGACAAATATATAAAACAAACTTAAATATTATATTTATATATTTATACATTATTATATTTATAATATATTATATTATATTATATATCTGTAGTAAAAATACAGTTTTATTAATTATTTGAAAGGTCAAAATATAATATGGATAAAATATTTTATAAAACTGCCTTCTAATGTTTATCCTATACGTTGTCTTAAACACTATATTTACAAATGTTTTAATATTTTTCTAATATTTAAAGTATTTTTAATATTACAAAAGGTTATAATTAAAAAGTTATAATTGATAATAGGACTGGGGACGATTATGGTTTCTGGGCTTTCTAAAATATGAGCATATACATAATATTATACTCGTGTTAAATTATATGCCTAACATAATATATTATTTTATCATAAATTATAATCATTTTATTTTATACAAGTCTGTCAAATTATTATTAGTACCTATATATGTATAATACAATATAAATATACGCATCTGCAGTAGTACGATATATTGTTATTAATATTATTATTATAAGTATAATAATAATATAAGTATAGTTGTTTATCCGACGTCCATCGGCATAAATCCGATTTACACTGCGCAAAACTCGTTTGTCTGCGAAATTAAAGAGAAAAAAAAAAACAATATTAAAAAAAAACAATAAGGATTTCATGGATTTTTATTAAACAGGTATATGTAACTCGGGAACGACGATGTTCGTAATCTGGATTCATAGAATATGTTATACATACACTGATACACTTGCGTGGTAGGTCATATGGTTTAATTTATAAACCGAAGATTGTGCCCGAAGAAACAAATACGAAATGATCAATAATAGGGAATTGTCCTGTCCGGTTTTTCGGCCTTTTCCTGCCTCAGGACCAGAGTATTGACGGACATACCTTGGGATATAACGTCAACAACGAATTATTATATGATAAATCTTTTTTTTTTTATAAACAATTTTTTTTCGTTTTAAATTTCCAAACAAAATGACGTCCTTGCGAATAGTTTGAATCATTGGATTTATATATTGAAGAATTTTCTTGTAGCTCCAGGTGATAAAATAATATAAAATGTTCGTCATCACTAAGGGTTTCGAAAAATGCCCTTAAAAAGATGCAATCAGGATCTAAAATAATTTAATTTAATTTGTTTTATACTTAATAAATATAAAATCAAATAATGTCCAATCATAAGGATAATTTATAATGTAAACACTGAAAAATATTTTTAAAATGTCCACAAATAGATTATAGAAGATGATTCATCGTTCATTCAGTACTGTGATAGGATTGTATATAATATATATATACATTTTATTTTGAATTTCGAAGCATAGATAAAATATTTCATTTAAAAGACAAAGTTCATTATGATATAATTAAAAAAAAATAGCTAAACATGTCTAATATATTTATATATATAATATTATATTTTGGTATTTTCCCTGCAATGTTTCTGTTTAAAAGGGTGAATTTCCTTTATTGTTAGGAAAAATTTTGGGAAATTGACAAGTACCAACTAGAACTATTTTTATTACAAAAATTAAATTTTACGCCAAAACTCCTGCTCAGTCCTTTTATATGAACTAATAAAATAAACATAGTAGTATAAAATCAAAATAATTATACAAAATTATATAAATTATACAAAAAGTAATTATACAAAAGAATCAAAAATTCCTTAATAACTATATAATAAAAATAGATACTTTTGATATAAAATAAAGAATATAAGTATGGATAAATATAATTTCTTTGAATATATGCATAGCTATTACTTTCAAAAATACATTCAATGCATTAAAATTTTTTTTCAGAACTATATAAGAATGTTTTTCGCCGATGTAATAAAGTTTGCCAAAAAACATTAAATAGCTATATAAAAAATGTGTGAATCTCAATTATTGAGATTTTTGGAATATTGTTAAAGTAAATATACATTTAATTTTGAATTATATATTCATAAAATTAGGGTAACTTAAAATTACCCGTTTAGGATTTTAAAATGAAAAAAATCTAATTGCTATACGTAGCCCAAAATTTAAAAAAAAAATTTTAACTTCATAGTAACTAGTCAAACTTCAAAGTATTAAATATTAATAGTATTAAATATTAAAAGTATTAAATATGCCAGACATAAATTCCAATACTTGAATCATTATTTTTGGAAAGATGAATAAATAACCATAAACAATTTTGATAAATTGTCATTTTGCATTTTTGCGTAATTTTTCGATAATTTTTTCTTACACGTTTATCGAAAAAGTCGAAAATGGACATCTTCAATGTACGAATCATAGTAAATTTTCTAACAAAAAATTAATACATAGGTACTATACACATATCGGTTAAATCAAATATGCTTTTCAAAAAGTTATATCCATCAACTAAAATCCACCATATTATTAGGATTTTCAAAATAGCCAATCCTATTGACTTAACGTTTTTACGGAACTAAAATATACAGCCTACAGTCTACACCATCAACCACATTTTCGTACCTATATTTATCGAAAAACATACATAATTTTGGTCCTTCGTGCCGGATTTATTAAAATATCTTTAAGTGTCTTAAGTGAATGAACCGCTACAAATATCTGAAATACTCCGTTAAGCAATAGTGGTTGAGCGCGTATTCAAGATTGGGCTTTAATCCGCAGAACATCATCTATACCACCCAGAACTACCACCTATAGAGTGTATAGACCATACGACTGTATAAATAATATAAATGTCAAGTTATCATCTACTACATCGCGAATCCATACATAATCCAATACGCGTATTTCGTATTCTTATAATATTAGATTAACACAGACTATCCCGAAATATAGAAGATTAAATCAAGTACGTATTTTAGTCAAATAGTTGATTCCAGAAAAAAAAAAATAAACATCATTGTAGTACCACTTGTTTCCACTATCCAATCAGAATCTAAAATTTTATTAATATGTATATTGACAATATAAATTGTATTAAAATTAGTTAGTTACTAATTAATATACCTTATTCAGTTAAATTATTAACTTTTTAATTTCGAAAGACAATTTTAACTTTATTTAAATTGAATAGAAACTGGTGTCGATTTGGACAAAAAAAAAAAAAGTATTGGCAGGACTGGCAAAGTCGAAAATTTTACATGTACTGTTGGGTATTATATTGGACTCGTCTATTGCGTATAAGCCGTAAACACGGATGTAATATAGTAGTGAGGTGTACGTGTCCGCACAGAAATTACGCCAATTTTCCACAGGAACGAATTTCGAGCGTGGCGTCGACGTTAATTTGCATCCAAACGACCCGTCGGCCGACGACGCGACAGTTGTTAATATGGTCGACTATAATTTATTCGACGAGCAATGAGTGTGAAACTATACGTGTATAACTGATATACGGTTGCCCCATAAAAAATCCTTTGTCAGACAAATATTTTAACCTCTTTTTATATATTATGATAGTTATTATTACAAATATGAAAAATCAAAAACACTTGGAATCGAAATTTTATTCTAAAATACCTATGTTAGAATCGGCAGATTCTAGTGTAATGGGTGTATACCAGAAGAAGTCCAGGAAGATAATAATCTTTTTTTATAACTATAAAAACACTTTTGGCAATATATTTAATATAAAAATAATCAGTTACTTCGATATACATTAGTAAAATCCCTGTTCCAGTTATATTAAGTTCAAAATTCTAATTTTATTATTTATGTCAATTTAAAATTGGGACACATAACTTGGTCAACTAATCTAAATTTAATTGATTTAAGAAACATTTAAAATATTTGAAATTTATGACTAGAAATAGGTATTTACTTTTAAGAAAATGTCTTAAAAATATATTAAGTATATAAATATACCTAAAACTACCCTAAAATATACCGCTGCCTCCTATCCTCCTTCCAAAATTAATTTATTCCAGATAATCTAGACAAGATGTAGATTAAACATTTGTAAATCCTAGATTTAATGATTCCAGCTTTATCAGTTCGAATTCCAAATTCGTCATTTTCTGATTTATCGATTATAATTATATCTGTTCCAAAAATGTCAATTCCAGATCCATCGAGTTTTAAATTAAAATTTTCAAGAACTTAATGTTGAACTCCATTTTATTAGTTCCTAAATTAGCAATATCATATTTATCATTTCCAAATCATGGCAATTCAGGAAGAAAAAATTCCAAGTAATGTCCAATACGTATTGGTTGATCAAAATAAAGTCTGTTGAAATGAATACAAATTCAATTTGTTTTAAATTCAAATAAATGACACTAATAAAACAATATTAGGTAATCAAATCTATACACACACGAACACATACACTATGGGTATCTCATATGATGTTGTGAATTTAGAATTTGTTTTATCATTATTTGAATAGTATTCGATTGAATTTGATGGGGTTTAAGCACACCTAGTCTTCAAATTCCGTCTATATTTTTGGGAGGAAAAAATAAATACATTTTATAGCATCTTAATTGCAAGTACATTAAATACTTAAAACATTTATTATTATCTTTATTCCATATAAATATAATTTTGGCCATCCCAATTTCCACTTAAATAAACTCCGGATCCGTCGCTGATATTATGATGTATTGATGAATATCTACTGTAAATTTATGTTATGAGCCAAACCACAGTTAATTATGTAGATAAATATTATTAAAAAGCTCAATTATTACTAGAGGTTTTTCGTCTTTGACCGGTCAATAACATTGAATCCCAAGATCATTATAATCAAAGATAACGTTGCATAATAATATTATTATCATTATATGTATTATATTATGATATTTATAAATTTAACATGTATCTGTACATTATTATTCGTTTTTAAATTGTTTGCCTTACTGTTGTGTGCATTATAATGCTCGTCAGCTTGCCCTTGTACGATAATAGTATACGAAAAACAAATAAACGTCGTGAAACATTATTTTTGGTAATATCAGAAAAATAAACATTTTTCGAACTTAAAATGTCGATATTTCAAAAGCACCGTCGTACAATTTCGTATTGAATTTCCAGTATAGCTTACCGTGTCTAAATCGAAGAACGCAGTTTGTATTTATATTACCACATCGATCCAATTCAAACCGAATAGACGGCCGCTGTAAATTGACGCACAATAGGACGTTTTCTGCGTAGGTATACCTGACCAGCGGATGTATTATAATATTATTGCGGTTACTGGTACTTGGTCAGGCATATCGTATACTATAATATGTCTATTTTAAACGATCAAATCATCGTCATGTCCACCGATGGAAACGTCACTATTTAGTGGAAGTAAAAAAAAATAACTTCTTGCAATATATTATTAAGTATTCGGACAAGGATGTCTACCTCGTCTATAGTTTGTATGCAAAACAGGCGATATCCTATAATTGACAATGGGATATGCAAAACTGCCGGCCAGGATCCATTCCGGATTTCAACAATGGACCATAAACATGACGAGATAGACTTACTTATTTAATGTCAACGGCATAACGCGAGTGTAGATATAATTCAGTCACTGTGCTTAGTATCACAAATGCTTCTTCAATACCCCGAAATCACCACAATATAATTATAATCTGGTTTAAAAAAAAAAAACCTAGAAAAATACTTAAAAATATCCTTCTTCGCCTTCTCCAACGATTATTGTGGGGGTCTTGAAAATTTACTAAAAAAATACAAAAAATAAAATAAAATACATTGTTTACTTTGTAATAGAATGTAAAGATATACTTTTTACATATAAAAGAAAAGTTCAAGATTTTCAAGAAAGCCATTATATTAACGGTGTTTAATGTTTATGTAAAAGGTATAAACCATAAATCAATAATTAAAATTTTTTTCAGGGGACAAAAAAAAATCCAAGTAATTTTTGTTTTACTACAAACATGAAAATCACTGAAAGTTCAATATTTATTTTTAATGATAATATTATCCATTTTCTCTCGGCTTATGCCTAAACGCAATTCATATTAAAGTTAGATAAATACATTTCTATTCTACTAATCGATCTGACGAGAAATTATCTACAAAATTAATACAACATAATAATTACCAACATTTAATTTTTACCCTTTAACACAGACATTGTCCATATAATATATTATATTAATATTATTATGATTGCAGTAGGCGTATCTAGGATAAGAAATTATACCAATTGATTTTATGTTGATTTTTTTCAAGAATGGTTATCAATTAGTTAATTTGGTTTATTGTAGACTTGTCAATTAATTTTGTTAAAAAAAATCTATGAGCAAGTTCATAACTAGTCCATTTTGGTGTGTTAAAAGTATGTAAAAATATTATTATGATATTGTATATCATGGTTTTTTAAAGAAGAACCATTTTTCAAATTACCTATTTAATAATTTAGGTAATATACATTTTTATCTGAGATTAACTTTTTTGCATTATTATGAATAAAAAAGGTATTGTTTAATGTTCTATATACATATCTTAAATAAATATATTAATATTTTGATCATATCAAATCATATTTTAACTTTTAATTTTAATTAGTTCAGCAATAATTAATTTAATTTAAACTTTTTAAAAAAAATTCAACTAACCTAACTTTTGCTTAGTTAACTTTACCCATTCTTACTATTGATTTATGAAATACTAAATTGTCACACTCGATTCTCTTGTAACTATGTTATATTATAATTTATTTATATCAAATATGATGATAACATTTTACTGCAAATATCTATGGAAATACTCAATTGAAAAATATACGAAAATGATAAGAGGAATCCTATTATTTATCATAAATGTTATTCTATGATAACTATTGCAATATTATAATGCATAATGTGATATAAGTTTTCAATTGAATATACATGTGTTGCTCAATATTTGCCATTTTAAAGATTCCTTTCAGGAACTGTATACAAATAGAATATGTATAAAATCGAAACTCATGTTGGAATACGAATTTATTTAACATTTATATAATATATAATATATATAATATTACCCAAGATTTTAGACCAGATATTTAGTGTTTCAATCAGTTCATTGCGATTATTTACTACTAAGATATATGGAGTTGAAACTTAAATTTGTTAATTATATGATATAGTTATCATGAATAATTTATCTGAATTTTATTTCTACGATTACGATCCTACAAATCGTTTAAAAGGACGTCACACCCGTTATATTGCAATATCTAATGGCCAATATGTAGTAAGATCACGTAAGTATAACTTAATGCACAATTTAAATTGTGGCGTTCTAGGTTAACTATTTAGGGTTTAAAAATCAATTACCAAATTGGAAAAGGATCGAATTTTCGAGGGTATTCTGAAGAATTTTCGTGAAATATTGTCTGACAAAGAACTCATAGGTATTTAAGAAAATTAAGTAACTGCTTAAGATTTTCTAGCTTATTTGTTAGTAAATTCAATTAATCTACATCAAACATATTCCTCTATTAAAAATCTATTTCGCTATTGTTTTTAGACAGATGGTGACAGAAAACGTGGATATAATATAAGTCAGATTATCTAATCCACGAATGTTCTGGTGTAGTAATTAATATATCTTAAGTAAGTAACTCCAATATCTCTACTATAATATATCCAAATACACATAATTGTTTGAATGTAGAATAAAAAATAACAATTTAAGTTGTGTGAAAAAATTTTTGAATTTTTTTCACACAAAACTCACACTACGAATTAGATAATAGACACTTCTAAATTATTATCTAATATAAAGTAAATAATTTTGTATTGTTATGTGAACAAAATTTATTTTGATAATAAATATAATATTATTGAGATAACATGACAAAGAAAAAAGACATAGATACTTATATTAGATTTAACCTGTTACTGACCCTTAAATTATATGAAAATATTGTAGAAATAATGCTAAATCTGAAAATAACACTATTAAATAAAAAATTATTAGTTAAAATATTATCAATAATTGCTAAATCCTATACCTATTGCTAAACATATTTATGACATTTTCTTTGAATTAAAAAAAAAAAAAACGTTCAACTGTTATTATCAATGCATTTTTGAGTTGAATAAAATATAAATCTACTTTTATACTTTTTAAAAACCAAAAGTTTTGGAATGTTGGATTGTTATATTATTTCCAAAAAATTAGAAACTAAATTAAACTAAATCACCTCGTATTAACCGTAACATTTTTTTGGCTTATTTTTCAAGACTTGTCAGTTTCATTATATTCCTTCGTTTCAGGCGTTACATTTCTAACATTATTTCCTGCCTCATGAACACCACATGCGTTGAAAGGATGCCAGGTAGATGTCATAACACGTATCTGTAATACGAATACGATTGTAATCAAACCTATTTCGTTCTAGTCCTTTGTTCGTTTAAAAATAGAACATACGCCAAACCACAACTATATCGATACGTGTCTGTATAATTATTTTGAAATAGATATAGGTCGTCTAAAGCATTATGGTTCCTTTAGACATTTTAAACGCTGGAATAAAAACTCGACATTCGATATGACGTTATACGAGTAGGTACATAGTATATATAACATATACATACATATATATATATATATATATAATTATTATTATTTCAGTCACCGTACTCTTATATAGATTTTCGAATTTCAATCTTTTGGCGTTTTTGGGTGAAAAAAAAAAACCAAAATAGCCCATCAACGTGAAACATATATTGTAAAATGTATTATATTAGACTTTTTGGAAATTGACGTACGGTAATTCGATATATAAAAGCGCGGAACCATTTATTATATGTACCTATATATATATTACGTTTAGGAAGTTTTGGGTGGCGATCCGGTCGGCAAGCCAATACACTTAAATTCTATCAAAATAACTATGCCGAACAGAACATATTACGTCGTTTGGACGGTGTTTTCGTATTTGAAAACCGTTTGAGAAACTACTCGCGTATACAATATAATATAGTATGATTAACGCGCAAAACGCTAATCCGAATGTATACCATATTCTCGGTGTACGGTATAAAAACTTTGTTTGTACACGTACGGAAACGAGACGAAACAATTAAAGCTGCTGCCGTATAATATGGTTAGGGTCACGCGGAAGTAAAAGTTGGGTATTTGAAAGGGTTCTTTATAGTATTCTGTAAATTGTTCGGCACAAAGTTTTTAAGGTTCTATCTGCGATATTTCGGAAACTTTTCGTTTCTTACGTTTCCATATTCATCGATAAACATACGTCTTCAGTCCTGTAATATTATTCGAATATACTTAATATTTATCTTAATTTATAATTGGTTTTCTTCTCCTTTGCCTTCTCTCCCAACTATTTGGGGGTCGACCATAATAACAGGTACTTGATAATAATAATAATATTTTCTCGTTTTACCATTTGGATTTTTAAAATAGTAAAATAATTTAAGGTAATTGATAACAATGTTTTGTGGAAATAAATTAGATATACAGAATAGCGTTATTTCCTATTCTCACGAGGAGTGGGCGCTAGGATGTTGCCTTTTCTAATATACCAAAGTAATCCATTTTGTTTATAGAAATCTGCCAGGTACTCAAATACGGTATGATCAGATGGAAAATGTAATTCTTATCATTACTTTTGCATGTTCTAATGTCATAATATAATATGCAAACAAAGTAAAGTAATCATTTTCACAGAACCCATGTTCTATGTTGAATAAAAAATAAAAGGTATCTAGTTAATTAAAAAAAAAAATGTATATCCTAGTAATCCTCGCAATCCTTCTTGTCTGTGATACTTTACTATAGACATTTTTTCTTTCCAATACTTCCATATTAGTTCGACTAATATTCAGCATTTACCCGAAACGCTATAATTCGAATATTTATGTACATATCGAACCGTTCTGTATTTTCTAAGAACGTCATACGAGTCTGTATATGCAAACATATTTTTTGCTTTGCCCAGGGAAGAAAAAAATGTCATGCTGTGTTCCGCGGCATACACATTACCACCGCAACGGTTACTGACGTTATTCCAAACAAAATTGCCGGTTGTTAGGATAAAATGTAAAGAATTGTTCGTGATTATAAAAGTATTTAGGCACCTAAGATAGTCCACGAGTATTATTGTAATTTTTTTTTCTTAGTTTCAAACACAACTTCAAATTCTGGTTTTATATCATTGGTGAAAACCCTCAGGGTGGCAGCGCTCTGGACATGGTCCAACGATGTCACGTTAAAAGAATGTGACATGGTCCACCGATGTCACGCTAAAAGAACGTAGAATGTTTTATATTTACAGACGGGTCATTCGTCCCGTGTACAAATTATATTAAAGCTCAGTTTTTTCTAATAAAAAAATGCGTACTACTTAAAAAGGAATACATATAAATGTATTACGTCTAGCATATCACGAGCACCAGATCAAAGGCGAAATAAAGACGAGTATGTCCTCCTGAGCCCTGTATTGATTTTATTAGAAAGCATTAGGTCCTTAAATTATATTTTAGTCGATCACTCACAAAGAACAACGGTGAAACTCAAAGATATGTATGTGTGTACATAGAATATTTTCGCTAGGAGTATAGGATTTCATTTTACTCAAACTGCTGCAGGTCATATAAAAAATAATATTGTAAATCAATAACTTGATAATGAAATAATGTTAATATACAGGTAGTATTTGAGTTTTAGGTTCGTTCAAATATTACTTAAACAAATAAGTTGTAGGTGAGATCTACCATGTGTTGATGATTTTTTGATTGATGATAGATTGGAAAAGTGGTCAGAATAACAGTGATGTATGAAAATTGAATATGCACTTAATGTAAATACAGGGAGTCCATATTTTTAATTTCAGGAAGGTTTTTTGACTTATATTGGTACTGAATTCTAGCTTGAATTTGCTTAAAAGATGGAGGGGTCTAAAAAGCCAAAAAATGTCAGGATTTACAAAACATAATATTCTCGTGCACAATATCAGTTGCACTTGATTTACGCGTTTGCTTGTAGGCTGTAATCGATTCGACAAACAAAAATTTGCATACCGATGGTTATAGAATACCAAACAACCTTACAAAATTATATAATACATAATGCGTACACAAACAACGTATAATTAAATACTTTACGGAAAAGTAAACATTTTGGGGAGAAAATTTGAGAAGAGTAATTTTCGGAAGTGTTCGTTTGACGTCATCGCCCTTCTGTCAACAGCAGCTCTAGCTATTTCTTAATGTTATCATATTTCGAAATGCCCGAAGAAAACATTGACCGTACGACACAGTAATATTGTCTTATGTATATAATACAGAGTAATCGAAAGATAAAGAGAATCAAATTTCTAAACACTCTGTATATAAAGTATTAAAAATATATAATATATATATATATATATATATATATATTTTACTGTCAAATCATTAGCAATTCTACTGCTTTTTTATATTTTTTTAAACTACATTTTTCGAAAATGTCTAAGTATAACTATAATAATGCTGTAAAAAATGCAATTAAAAAATCTAAATATATACACTAATGTTAAAATTATTTAAAATGTAAAAATTAGCTATGAGATTTTAAATGTAAATCATAACTCAAAATTACCTTGAAGGACTAATCAAAAGTCGAATATAACATTATTACCTATTCCTCCGTGTAATTGAATCATATTTAAATATACCATTTTGACGCATAATACTTTTAGATACAACTTCAATGTATCATAAAAAAGCAAATCAAAATGTAAAAATTAAATTTTTTGCCTTGTATTTCGTATTTTGACATAATATGTGTTATTTCTCAAAATAAGCAAACAATAATTTACACCTTCTACTTCGAACCACCTACACTGAAATACAGCTTTAACGTTTTGGTGTTCGTGAAATAATTCATCAGAAAGTCATACCGTGTAACGGGTACTTAACTAGTTGCTAATTTTGTAATGGAAATATACTTAACAATATTATTGCGATGACGGACTTAAATCTTATTGGAATTTTTTTTTTTTATTTACTATGTTTTCATCGAAAATATTGGTTAACAATAAATCGTTTAATTTTATATAGAAATTTGTTTATTTTATTCCTTAAATACCGTGAGGATTCCGTTTCAACTAAGAGTGTTATTGGTATAATTTTGGAAAATTCAAAAATCTGAAACATGTTCCTTTTATACCCATATGCTGTATATTATAATATTATGGTATACTTATACTTCCTCTAAAGGGCGAGTTATCGGTACATATATATACCTAATATGAAATAATGAGAAACGTTATAATATAGTTCACCGACGAATGCGGAGATTACAATAAATCGATTCGCCAAAACGACGCGTACGACCATAATACAGTACAATATATTGTAATATAAAATCTATAAATATAACCTAACCCGACATCGGAAATCCCGTTAAAAAAAACATAGGTATTCGTTCCCGGGGTTTGACTTCCGGTCGCGCTACCGTCTATCATCCGTCATATTATACACGTCAAAGTCATCTTCATCATCATCATCATCATAATAATAATCATCATCTCGCATATGGTGTACCTACCACTTATTGTCACAAACAAAATTTATCAAAACAACCCGAAAATAACTTATTTAGTAGCCAGGAGCAATATTTTATAATACATTAAATATACAATAGAGATAAGACGGGGGTTGATAAAAGACAAGACGAATAGTGTGTTTATACGTACAGAGGTGAGGACTAAGATTTATGTGAAATACTTTTTTCTACGACCGTATATTATATTATACAATGACCCGTAGGAATATTGCCGGTGGTCCCTGTCGATTCGCAGTCGATGTTCATCATGGTGGAGAAAACGATGAAAAACGGTTAAAACCAATTGGTTTTATCAGAGGTGCGGTATACGGACAATACAATATGACGATTTAGTAGTATTAGATAAACGCACATAATACAATACAACCTGACATAGAGTATACTAGGTAATATATATATATATATATATATATAGGTAGTATACCACGGTTGCCACGTATATGTAAAATCTCCTAACCACAGTCGTAACGAAAACTCATTGGCGGTAAACTATTTTCCTGACGTATACACAGCCATTAGTAAAATAAATTCGGAAACTCGTGTGCGGTTTATTTGTGGTTACGTAGATACACGAACGCTTATACCGTGTTTATATATATATTAGGTATAATAAAATCACTGTCCAGTGTGATATACGCTTTGGAGATAACGGAAACGGGCGCGCGGTTGCGGTTTTAAAAGTTCCACTTTCCGATAGAAATTATTTTCTCGTCTCGCTTTCAAGTCTTGCGTTAACAATCAACTTTATACATTATGCGATATTGCGTTAATTTCATTCTGAGTTGAAGAGTGATTATGATGTAATATTTTAGTGCAACTTGTATTTTGGGTTCATATATTATAACGCGTAAGGACATTTTCAAATTTAAAACTAATATATCGTTCACATTCAGCATAGAGTCGAGGTGATTCCATAAAATTATTTTGGAAAAAATATAGATTAAATGCAATGAATCAACATCAATCAAATTGTATCGGTATACATTCACGTGGTTTGATTCATCTTAATATCTAACCAACGAATAACTACGTCGACATTTGTAACCAAAATATAATTGTTTCACTAAAAAATTCAAGACAGAAAAGAAGAATTACAAAGAATACATGAAACATGTATTAAAACACTTTTAAATAAGTATTTGTTGTATTTTTGTTTGAGAGGACCTCGTACATATAAATTTTCAATTAAAAACTTGCAATATAATTTTTCATTTTTATCAACTCATAAACATGTTTGAAATACGAAACTTTAATTTATTTTTTCGATATATTATTTTTTAAAGAATTGTAGTTATTGAAAAAATATTAAAAAAATTAATTTTTTAACAACTCATAAAACGTGTAAAAATACACACATCAAAACTTGATACATAGGTCACTAGATAATTTTGTTTTCTATAATTTACTTTTTATTTCATCTTTTTACGATATTCTCAAGTTGCTAAAAATTAAAAATGTTTAAACATACTTTTTTTTTAAACAAATATCACGCTTACATAACAATAAAAAAATAGTACTGACCCAAGATTATTTTTAAATTATCTACTTTAAAAATATATTTAAATTATTGGATTTTTATTTTTCTTGAAATTTCATAAAAATTTCTTATACAAAACCCCTTGAAAATTGGGTATACGACGTTTTCATATGATATATATATATATATATATCATGTATTTCTCAGTTCTTAAAAGTAAATATCCATTGAACAAATTGTATAATAAGTGTTTAAACATATTATTTCAAAACACTTTGCATAATACATTACTCTCAGGGTGACGGTTAAACTATAATGTCTGTTTCAATGAAATTGTACACCTACAAAAAGTATAAAACTGTACAGAAATTATGCGTTCAGCTTGCGATAAAATAGACGTCACTCAGACTTTATCATACGAATAATCGTATTAAACAATTTATTTTGAGTCTGTGCAGTTCTTCTATTTCTAAATGGATTTTACATTTTAATTTACGGTGGATAGATCGAACGCTATTAATGTTATTATAATTAACATTCGCAAGTATAGCTGAGGATTTATGGGCATGTTGTTACATTGACGGAAGATAATTTTGCGTGTCTAAATATTATTTTAGTATATTAAAAGGTGTTCTAAATCGAATTCCGCAAAATTTTCCGAACCATTAAATACAGAATTATAATTAAAAAATCACTTTTAGATCCTTAGATTAAATCGTTTTTTTTTTTTTGTTTTTTCACTAAATTTATATAAACATATTACGACAGCTGTAATTAAATTTGGAACCTTTTTGCCGTTGTTCACCATACCGAATATTTAAAACATCTTTGTCACCGTATGCACGCAAAATGTAATCCGAAAACTATAGGTCAACGCACGGATTTTTAGTATATACACACAAATATACATTTAAAACGTATTTTTACTGAAATTATTCCTTAACAATTTGTTGTTCGGTTTGTTGGGTAAAATGAACGACTAATTTGAGGTTAGTGTTGATGGAAAATTCGGCATAACAAATAAAGGTTTGATTGAACAAAAAATCAGAAAATTTTTAATTTATCGAGTTCATTTCAAAGCATACGCAAATGTTATAAATGAAATACCGTTGACGGACTTTTATTAAATAATATATTGTTTTACATTTTGTGTGGTGGCTTAATGCGACGAGGGAAGGGAAAATATTAAATTCGATAAGAACAAATGCGTTCCACGATTATTTGCAGGTAATCGTGTTCGGTAATTTATTATGCAAATGACCCTGTGCACGCTATATTTATTACGGCTATTTTTTTTTTCTTTAAATTAAATTTCATATTTATACTTACTTTGGGCCAAACTCCATTATTAAAGTTGTGGGCAAACTAAAAGGAAACGTCAGGGATTTCCTATTCAAATGTGTTTTAAAAAACTAGCTGTCACTACTACCATTACTTTTTTTTCACAAATATCCCATTATTCCAGGTCAATTTTTTTTTTTAATAAAATTCAGCGCAAAATTCTAAACACACACATTTTCGCAATATACTATTTCTAGCTACCACTTATAAGCCCTTTCGTAAAACTGTCATCAAAAATATTTTAAAATTTTCACAGGGTGTGCTGGTTTAAATGTAAATATTTCTACCACAGTATTTTGAAATTGATCAAGAGCTGGACGTATTTAAGCTTTGATTTGTAGTATGTTTTGTATGTTATGAAATTAATTTTAAATGTGTTCTTTAATCATAAATCTACTGAATTCAATATTCATTTTAAAATATATCGATTTAATAAAACTGAATTCATAATATTTGCATTTGATGCTTGTAAATAGTTTTTATAAATACCAAATAAATTATATTTATTAATGTATTACGACTGCGGACATCCAAAAACATTTGCAATTTATCTATACCGAATTTACCCTCATTTTTCAAATGGCAGATTTAACCGAAATTCCTCGAGACTCGTTTTTTTTTTTGTATTTTTTGCATTTTCGAGTCTGTCGTTATATTGAAATTTATAAACATGTTGAACTACAATAATAATTATATTATATAAATGTGTAATTATATTAAAATGTATGACTTTTTTCTAAAATAAAATGATATTTAGTTCATTATTTGTATTACCAATATATTTCTGTTATATTGCCATAGTACACCATGTGCTAAGTGGGAATGAATTTCAGGCCTGGAGACTATAATTTATCCCGGTCACTTATAGTGACATGTTTTATGGTGTCTTAACACCATCGATATATTTTTTAAAAAGCTTCTTGTATTATTATTACTAGAAATAATAACATTTTAATTTTAAACAATAATATTTTTTAATCATCCACATAAATAATTTATAAGGTCATATTTAAGTACAAATTATTCTTATATTGATCATAAGTCCTCTAGTAGAAATATTTATTATAGTATCTGCACAGTCTAAAAGCAAAATTATTCGGATTATCCGTATTTTGAAGAAACCAATTGAGATATATGAATTATTCGGATATCCGAGAATGCAGATTATTGACATCCCTAATGGGTAAAATATATACGTGTCACAAAATATTTTTAAATAGTACCTTTAAAAATTATAACTAAAAAAATAACCATAATACAACCATTTTAAACGTGATAAAAATGCATTTTGCATGTTAATATTTTATCTAGGTTACATATATTAGTTGATTGTCGGATAGTAAAAATTTTTATAGTAATTTTTTCATGTAAAACGGTGGTTTTAAACCAAAAATTAACCGAAAAATAGCTGTTTTAAATATTAAATAAAATGGTTTTTTATTTCAAATTTGAAGCAATTTGAATATGAAAACAATTTGAATGAATGTATAGATTGTATAGATAGGTATATACACAGAGTTTAGAGTTATCGTTAAATACAATTACCCACTAAAATACTAAATGAATAGTTTCGGCAAAAAGGAATTCGGAAAAACGAGATTTCAGCGAAACGAGATTCGATGAACCTGGTTTAAATCGGTAAGCCTACCCATTCAATAAGCTTCGAAGACGTTAGAATTATTTTAGATACCTAACATTTTCGTTAAAATTGATTTTTATAAGCTTGTTAGCATTCTTAAAATGCACATTTTAAACTTTAAAGGAGATTTATAGATCCATATTGATAAAGAAAATACATCCAATGAAATGATTTTATATATAACAGTACTAAGTACCTATATACTATATAGGTAGAAAAAAAACATTTTTAATTCAGTATTAAAAATGCATTCTTGAACAATTTTAAATTAAAGATACTCTACGCATTAGTACTTTCTACACAATATATATAATGATAATACTCACAAAAAAAAAACATTAATTATTGCTGGACTACCTATATGTATTTATTATTTATTAATTAATTAAGTTAATTTCATTACTCTATATAAATTAACTTATTTACCTACACAACATGTATATTATGGTATTTCAAAAACAAAATATATTAACTAAATGTTCATAATACAAACAACAAAATGTACTGTTTCCGAAAATTTCAGATTCTTTTTTTATTATTCAATATCTTTATGTACTCATATTTTTTTTTATTCCAAGGACGTACACCTGTCCCATATATTTACTCTATATAGGCATCTGCTATAATTTGGCTTGTTTAGGTCTTATAGTAAAATATTGGAATACTAAGTTAGTGACTTAGCCAATAATAACCAATGATAATATGAACTATTTGTAGGTATGTGGTTTTAGTATAGGTACCTATATTTATAAATTTATTTTGGATAATTTATGTATGGATTTTTGGTAAATTTGTAAAGGGACGTTAAACATTGTAAGCACGTCCTGACTTCTCTGCACGTACCTATGTGATACTCAGGAACATATACATCATAATGTAAACTTACAATAGGTATATACCTATCTGTATATATAAATACTATACCTCATGACGTAGGTGTACAAATAGAGATCAATATTTCTTACACAAATTTTTTTTTTCAGAAAAATTGGAAAAAATGTTTAGTATATAAAAATCATTAAAATTTAGTTTTGTAAAACAACAGTTCTTTTCCCAAAAAAATGTGGGTAAATGGTTTTTATTACCGAGAGTAAAAGAAAATTTAATGTAAAATTAGACAGTGTGTAAAGTGTTAGATTAAGGTTATTAAAAATAAAAATAGAAGTGCCAAAAAATCTGAAAAAAGTGCTTATAAAAAGAAATATCAAAATTGGTTAATTTTTTTATTTTTGTAAATCAACTATTTTTTATTCATTTTAATAATTTTTTTTCACATTTTCGAAAATTCTGGAATAAGCATCATATTTATCTCTATACCTATATTTATCAAATTTCACATATTATTATACTTATCTGGTACTTTATGTTTAATACATTGCCGACTATAATAATTATAGATATTTTAAATCCGTGAAAAAATCCTTAATTTGAGGATGATGTTGTGAAGAAATGTGTTTTGTTAAGTGCGTAGTTTCTACTTGAATTTTGAGTTAAAATATCAGTGGCCTGAGAAAAATGTAGTTAATAAGGGGCCTATTGTTAAATAATAAATTAAAATTTTATCTCAAATAAATACCTACTCAAATTGAATTTACATTATTTTTTTTAAAACGTATTATTAGAAAAAAACACCAATTAATATTCAAGTTCTTATCATTTGCTTCTTATCAACAATCATTTTAAATTGGTCCTAAATAATTAAATACAAATTTATAAGGTAAATTCTGAAATTCCTGAACCTGCTGTCTATATATTATATTAGGTATATAAATTCCAATCAATATCGGGCAATATTTTGTCTGATACAATATATTGCGCATGCACTAACCCTAAACAAAAATTTACATTTTTAGTAGGATTTTCTTCTTTCGGTCGATATAAATAAATTTGTCGTTTCTCGCATTCAATATAGCTTCTGTGAGATTCATTCTCATTAATATTACCGACAACATTTTTGGTTCATTCCAGCTGCAGTTTTGCAGGATTCTACGTCACAATGTCAAGTATTTTTTTCAACCGTTCAATACACTGTACTTGCCATCTTAATTAGAAAAACTACTCATACTATACATAAACGAATATTTAGGTTGTTTTATGATCGCATCTAGGGAACACTATAGTACGAAAATATATTGACATTTAGTTGAGAAACTACACATTATTTTGAATGTATTATAGTAATAAATAATATTAATATAAATCAACCACGATATGATTTATTGGAATATATAATAATAAATGAATATTTAAATCCGGACATAAAACCACGGTTACCTATTTTTCCCGAAAGCCAGTAAAAAAAAAAACGATTTTTTGAGAACCGAAAACCTATGGTTTTAATTTCTAAATTACAGGGACGGTCGTCGATAATCAAAAATTATATTTTGGGTTTTAAATATAAAGATTATCGTTTTATGAGAACGATAATCGGAAGGTAATTTAAAAGAACCAATTACCCATGAATGTTAAAAATAACAAAAAAAAACCGCTTACCGTTCTTCAAAATTTGAAAAAAATCATTATTTATATACATACATTATTAATATAAAATATTATTTGTTTTATTTTACTTATCGTTTATGCTCAAAATTTATATTTATTAAAATTTATTCTATAATTTATAACACCTTATTATTGTATTATAACATGACATAAGACATATTGTTAAATTTATTACTTAAAATTGGACATACATTTGACAATACATTACATATTAAAGTCTTGTATCTTCCCTAATGAAGCTACGTATGGGTAGTATAATAAAATCAAATTAGTGGCGTGTTTAGAACTAGTTTTATGGACGGGCCACTGAGTTAGATTCAGAGAACTTGAAATAATTTTTCTGATGTTCTTACTATAGTGGTCCTCATTAATGGCTGTAAGGCGTTTGAGACTTTGAGTACCTATTTCTATTATTATGTTGATGTTTTTTTGTATGAGAGTTAGGTTAAGGGTTAGGATATTGTTTTATTTTTGGATATTTAATATATAATTTGCGTCTATATCTCATTTATCGATTAAATTAAACAATTGAAAAATCAAAATGAATTAAGCCTTCAGAGGAAAGATAAACTTAAAAAACCGTTTAAACTTTTCTAACTTTAATCTTCTAAAAATATTTTAAAAATAGATCTAATACTCAATTCATTAATCAATGTCTGTAATAGACAATCTATACATAAGTCAAAAATAATACAATACGTAACTGGATTACAAAATATTAAACTCCTAATAGCTTTTGGTTCTTGTATTTTTAACAAGAAAATTTGCTTTTGATAAAATATTAAGCTTATTCTGTATATGTAGTTTGAAAAAAATATTTTTCAACTCTTGTCAAATTATCTGAAAATGAATAATTATTATTAAAAATTATAAATAAAAATGTATATTTATTAATAAATATATTTTATATATTTCCAATTGTGCACTTTGAGCCAAAATTTGGGTAGGCCTGGGCCTACCCGGTCCACCCCCTGGACACGTCACTGATCAAATTTAAGATAAAACAAACAATTTAAAAATAGTCGTCAATATGATTGTTACTTCTAGGTTATCGACGTACTATACTAGCTATTCCGTGCACTATGTACTGTGTAGCATATAGGTATATAGAGTCAGCTGATCGACTTATTAGTGATTGATAAAAGAAATATTGAAGTGATAGCAGGTACGATTGTGAAGAAATCGTAGTTTACTTTATCATAAGATTGATGATATTATAAATAATCTCAATTATCTAATTAATATTCTGTTATCAGATAGCAGAGACCAAATATCCAGATGACGGGTTTTCAGACATTTTATAAAGGTATTTTAAAAAGCCGGTTACAATTATAATTAACTATTTTAAAAAATTATAAGCGGTTAAAATCCGGGAACCGTTTATGAGAAATAGAAAGTGATTTTAAATCTACAAGAAGCATTAACCATACAAATTAGGAATAAATTTTAATATAGTTATTGGTAACATCTTATTTTTTTAAGCTTTCAACGAATCATTTATCGATTTATACATGTAATTAGAAAACTGCTTAAAAGCCTCGGTTTCAACGACACGCATGAACATTTATTACTGGCCAATGCGCTATCACCTTTATTTGGGAATATTTTAAAAATTCGAAAGGATACGTAAAATATAAAAAAATAAATACACCAAACAGGAATAACATATGTACAATCGCGTCCTGGTAAAAAATCTTCGTGTGATTTAGAGCTTAAATTCGGTATATTGTATCACGAACAACAATGTTTCCGGTGTGTAATAATATCGAAACATCGTATTCGGATATTGTACGAATATAACGACCATAATAATGTTATCATGAAATGGGGGTAAGGGAGACCAACATAAACAGCCCCTAAAGTCAAAATGACGATAAAAAAAAAATCATTATATAACATTAAATGGCCATACAAGTAAATAATATCAGATATCGGTGAAATTTCGAACTTGACCGTTGGAGAGTAAAAAAAAAAAAAAAACAATCGGGAGCTATAGGATATACATACAAATAAAGTTATTATTACTTTTTAGTAGGGATTACACAAATTTCGTCTTTTACACTTCAAATGTTCGGAGGGTCCTTCCACTAGTCGATACGACGCAAATACCATAATTAATTAATTCGTATTCGTCAAAAACATTGGTTGATAAATTATATGCTTCATCAAATTTTTCATTTTGTAAATAGTTTAACAATTCGAAAATAAAAATGCATGCTCCTTGGCAATACTTTTTTATATAATATTAATTATATGATAAGCACGTAAATTAGCTGATGCATCTTTGATAGCATCTCTGTGAGTAGAAGTTAAAATATATGTATATAATATATATGTATAAATATGAGACCAACGATTTTTTTTATTTTCAATTGTTTAAAACTTAAAATAATAATCTGATTAGTTATTAAACTTTTATAATTATTCTATCGTAAACATTAATTTAATGCTTAAAAGGTTCGTTTTCTTTAATACTTCTATCTTTGTAAATATATACAAATAATTAAATGTACTTCCACTAAAGCTCATAAGTTGTTGTTATTGATTTATTAAACAACTTTTGTTCAAAATTAAAATTAAGAGTTTTGTTTAATTTTCATTGCGTGTGCAAGTATTTTAACTGATAAGTTCACGATAATTGTGACAGAGGAAGAATAAAATATTATGGAAAAACACTTTTTTATTCCATTTCTAAACATTTAATAACTAATTGTAAAATAATAATTTTGAACGTCAAACTGTTTTAATCTCATACTACAACAAGAGGTTATTTTTATAAATTAAAGTAATGGAATTTATGTTATAGAATTGTATAAGATAATAAATTATTTTGAATTGCCAATGCAGTTTGTCTTGGATATTTTATTATTAAGGAGGTTGTTTTGATCGAGAGGTGTGAATTGTCCTTAAATTTAGCTAGAAATTAGCGTTTAGTTTTGAACAGGAATAATAGTCGAGAATTTTGTAGGTCTTTTATTTATAATTCATAATGTATTTTGAATATACATTTTACAATTAAACTATTGTTATCTACTATATTATGTGTGGTTAATCGGAACTCATAATAAGTATACATATACTCAGTCTTTCCCACCCCCCGCACTAATATTTTGTTCAATCTAACGTCCATGTTGCCGGATACGACGTTTACTATCTTTATATTTTCCATTTAGAAATAGTGAAAATAATAATTATTGAAAAAAATGCTCACTGTTTTTACCAAAACTAAACGAAAGTTTGTCAAGTAAATATTTTCTCGTGCCGAAATAGATGATGTATGTAGAAATGGAAATTTGGTGTTTTCGATCATGTATCGTGACGGGTAATTATATTCATAATTAAATATAAATTAATAACAACTTATTTCTTCCGTCTTACGCGTCTTAAAATAATATAAAACTTTACCAACGTCTCAGGAAGTTTTCAAACTGTTTTCAATCGTAACGCTCTGACGAGTTTGAAAAGGTTCGCCCTAAAGAACGTTTCTCGACATATTATACTAAAAATATTTTATGAATATAAAATATTGTTTTATTGAATTTCATAATATAAATTGCATATTGTATAATAGACTGACAGATCAAAAATTTCTAGTGTCAGTGGTCGTTTTATTGAAAATCACCTCACGGAGTATAATATAATTTCTTAACGGGATTGTCATCGAGGCACGTTCATTATATGCATGGAATATGAAATTTGGAAATGTGCAGTCACGTTGACTTAAAAAATATCGTGTACAAAGATTTTATGGGACTTTATACAGACTATTTTAAGAAAATTGGAGAAAATGAAAATTGAACAATCGTAAAACGTTTAAATGTTAATTTATACGTAATCAGTGATAATCACCACATTCGTCCGAAAACACGAATACACGAAACTAAAATTAATTTTATACTTCCAGTTAAAAGTATCATATCTATTGATTAAATCTGTAGATTATAACGTTTAAGAAGCAAATTAATTTATGTGTTACAAATGTTACAATTTTCTAAAAATTCGGCTATATCTATAATAAAAATTCTAGGGGTATAATAACTCGGCGCAAATCAGCTAATTCTACGGTACTTAACGTTACGTTAGTACTTCTTTACGGAAAGTATGCATGATGGAAATAAACGTTAAAGTAAAAAAATAACTGACACCGAAAAAGTGCTGAAAACCCAGATATTCATAGCCTTATCACGTTTTCCCCTCAATTTGATTTTTTTTTCATAAGAGTTGAATAAAAATGTCGATACAAACGTGGTTACTGAAATTAAATAACGTTTACTGCGGTTGAGTATTTGGTATAATAAAATATAATAAAATAGTTTGATAATATTATCTACTTCGCCAGGACAAAATTATGTTAAAATTCGTAAAAAAAATTCCAAATTTTGAAATGACTTGTCGGATATGGAGAATATAAAAACATTAATATTGGATTTAAAAAGTTGAAATTGGATAATAAAATTCATAGATTTTGAACAATATAAAATCTTGATTTGTCCAAAAACCGTTTAAATGTTTACACATTAAATATTTTTGTCTCAAAATGTTATTTTCTTTATATTTTTAAATCACTTGAACTTATTTTGAATATTTGTACTTATCTCAAAAATATATCTTTTAAAAAAAATGTTTACCAGACAATTGTGTTTAAAGTTCTAAAACGAAATAAAAGTAAATTTAACAAAAAAAATAATATTAAAAATCACAATCGTAACTAAATAAATATTTTTTTATAACTCATTGAAAAACGAACTAAATAATATATAAATATGAAAATATATTTTAATGAATGTCATTTTAGTTATGGCTATTCAATTTTCTTATTCTTTTAAAACCATATTATTCTCTTCAATAATTCTCTCAATTTTTATAGGAATAAAAAGTAGATACTTTGTTATTTTTATGTTTATTTATAATCATATGCCGGGTTATACTTGGCTGAAAAAACAGCAATATTCTGTTTTCCAACAAATCTGCAATAAATAGGAGACAAAATAAAAACAATTGGATGATATTGGCCTAGTTTACACCACGGGCACTAAGCTCGTGCGCACCAAGCAGGTCAGCATCAAACGTTTGATACGTCCATGTTTACACCGAGCGTATTATCGTTCTGTTTTAAAAACATTACCAAAACATAACATTCAATTATTTGAAGTTATATAAAATTAGAAGTATAATATTTAAATTTAAAGGTCTGCTAATACTACCCAGGAAAAAAGAACATGACAACAAACAAATTAAACATAACCTTAAATAAATTATTTTTGTGTTTGTTGCGATTCGAATTTGGTCTGATACGCCTTGCTCGATCGTATCAGATTATATTGATGTGCTCCTATTTACGCCGAAACCTTAATGCGTATCAAGTACAAGGTGTAAACTAAGCAATTATCCAAGCGAATGACGCAATGTTCGGGTTTCTGGAGACATCGTTTATGCTCAAAACTATGGAAAGGTTTCTATTTAGTTTTTGTTTTGGGCATCTTTTTTCTACTTGGTGTAAACATGACCCGTACTTATTTCAATTTTTGTTGGTGAAACTATGAGAATATGTATTAACTACTGCACATTTGTCTCTTAAATGTTTCAACTATGTTTTTCTGCTATGAACAAAATGTTTACAATTTGTTGCTATTTTATATTTATCGCAAAATTAAAAAGTCTAAGCTGTTTTGTTTGTGTATTTATTTTGCACATTAAGTGGAACCAAAACTATTTAGAATTTTTAACGACAAAAACACAAGAAAAACAATATAAAATGGATGGACCATAATTTTGAACAATATCGAAATTGATGATTAAAAAATGTGCCAGGCGTCATTCGGTGGAGACGATGTCGCTTGACTAATATATGTACAAATAGATTACGCTGCGATATTTTACATTTTTTTTTATTCTTTGGATTAAAAATTAATTTAATTTTGTCTATGATCATCCACATTATAATATACAATGAGGAACGGCCGACGAAACACTGCCTTATCTACGGATCTATATAATGTTTCAATATACAGTAAACACATTGTTTACGTCATTCGGTGTTATCTTTTACAATTTTGAGCGATGAATATTTTTAGAACTTTAAGGGGGAAAAGTGGGAGTGGGTCAATTATTATTCAATGCCTAGCCCAAACTACTGGTCATAGAAAACTAAAATAAACTAATATATTTAATTTAATAATATTATATAATATAAAAATTATTAATCTTTATCAATTATTGATTTTAATTAATATATTTGTTTCCCAATAATTTTAGACGTATACACATTTTACATGATTTCACATTTAAAATGTTGATCTTTAATATTATAGTTTAAAATAATATTACTCAATATTAAATTTTACATCAAAAACCAATATTTATTAATATTATACATGGGTGGAATGTTGTTACCTGTGAAGATATATAATATAGGGAATAGTATACAAATAATATAAAATACATGCAAATGTATTACATAATATTTATAATAATAAATAAATAAATATTTTAAAACTATTGTGATGAACACTATTATTCAAAATAATGGAAAAATTGTTAATAATATAATATTATAGTTAATAAAACTGTGCAAAAATTGGTTCTTGAAACGTTTTTAAAATGTTTCCGTGTGACGTGAAACATTGGATTATATGTGGAATTTACGTAAATAATATAGTCTAGAAAAAAATTTAAAACATGTCATTGCTGTTATTTTAGAAAAAAGATAATATTATGTTATCATGTAAGTGCATTTAAACGTCAATGTGTAGATTAAATGCAACGTTGATCAAATGCTGTAGAAATTATGTCCACAAAGAACGTCCCAAAAATGTTACATGTATTAATATTACATATATAATACACTTGAAATATACTTTTGATAAAATACGTTAGTTAAACGTTTCAAATTACAGTGAAATTGCTATAAATGTATATATATATAAATTATGTTACATTGTCACCAATTTATAATTTCAAAATTCAATTTTTCTATAAAAATCAGTTTCTATTTCCTTTCACTATCTATCTTCCCTCCTTACAATTTCCTCCACTCGAGGAGTACATTTACTCCATTATTTTCGAAAACACTGATATTACATTATTATTATTAATCTAATAAAATTTTCACTTTTCCAAAATAATTCGTCTTAAATATATTATACCTACTTAAAAATTCAATATTGATAAATAATAAATATACTAAATTTCTGAAATAATATTAAAATAAATTTTACTTCATTTTTTTTTATATTGTAAATTTTATAATATATATTTTGTTTTTGCAATAGTACTGGTATAAAAAACTAATAAGTGTAGTGTATTATCTATTATTTTATTTTATTATAAAATAAATAAGCAAATACATTTTTTGAAGGAAAATAGTCTCACCCTTTCAAATGGTTATATTAAAAACACATTTCCGGAGTTGTGATTTTAGTATTTTATAATTACATTTTATATGATGTAATGGGAGGCAAAAGAACTAGCTTCCCATATTTGACAACGCTTAAATTATTTATAATTAAATATCTCCCCGGTGGGTTATTTTATCATAAATATTGTGTAATGACATTTTTAAAATGAGTATATACAGTTCACTGAATTAAACGTTATAGGTATTGTTTATATAAAATGTAGAGAATGATCACCATTTTCAAACATAATACGTCAAAATATTAAATTATGAAATTATTTAAGTTATAAAACATTAGTAAAAATCATAATTTGGAAAATAATTATATTATTTATTCCTAATTTAGTAATTTCTCTTTTCAAAGTACCTATCTAAATTCCATTAAAATAATGTTTGGTATAAATCAATCGGTTAAATATCTAAAAAGATTTCGATTGGAAACCAACGTCAGTGAAATGTAGAAACATTTTCATGTGATATTTTAAATATTTTCAATTCATAAAATCGAAGCCTGCACTAACTGATTTACTTTAGTGAGATCTATCGAAAAAGGTGTTACACACCTTTATACATAGTGCTATAGTAAATATTAGGTGTAAATTTCAAGTTTCTGGCATTTTAATTTTTCTTTCTTTTTTTGGTAGTTCATATATTAAATATCATCTATATAGTCAACAATCATGACTAGATTATTTATTATTTTCTAGTTTATAACAATTTTTCGTGATATTTAAATTGTCGTTACGCGTTTGAAAAATATTTAGAAAATGAAAAAAATACCTCTATAAAGTACAAACTAGTACAAATTTCCTACCAAAACCCTTTATATCAAACTACTATATTCCTGCCCGAAAAAGTGTTGGTATAAACTATAAATACCTTTAAAAAAAATAAAAGAACACATCATTGTACAACCAATATATTCATTGCAACATTTTGAACATGAAACTATAGAGATTATTTCCTGATATTCCTGTTGATTCCAAAACATTTATCGTAATTTTAAATTTTATTTTTGTCTAGTTTTAAATCCATTTCTCGATTAAATTTAATTCCGTTAATTCCAATTTTACATTTTATCTAATAAAATGTTTTCTAAAAATTCAAATAAGATTTCCTCTAGAAAAGTTTACAACAGCTATGAATTCGGTTAGGTTAAGTCATATAATCAAAATGAAATTTCAAGATTCTATTGTTTTAAATTTTTCCAGTTTTATGGATAATACTCATATAAAAATTCCCTAAATAAAGCCATGAATATAATATTATATATATATATATCGTCGGATGCGGATGAAAAGTAGCTAAAGGTTCATTTTGATAAATATTAAATGTATTTCCAATTTGAATGCACATCTTTTTGATTAGAAATGGTACTGTTACCTTACCTAATTATAAATATACATTCAACTTTATTTAAATTTTAAATTTAAACATAAAGTAATAATAATGATATATACACAATACATAAGTATACAATATAAGTATGGAGCAAAACTGCTCATTTATAATAATATAATATTTATAATATTGAACCATACAATGATACAATGGTACTTACTTAATTACTTTATAATAAGTATAAGTTTTACTTAATATTATTATCATAGAATTGAAAAATATAAAGTGCTTTCTCATGACTAATATTTCGGTAAGAGTTAAAAGCGTATATATTATAGGAAAGCTTTTTTCGATCCTCAATTTCCTGTAAATTACTTAAATATTTAAAAAATATATATCCCATTAAAATTTGTTACATTATTATTTTTATAATCACTTTATAAAAAACATTATTCCCTTTAATTTAATATAAATAAGATAACAATACGATAATTAGAATTATTTAAACATTTATCATTTTTTTATACCTAGGTACACATATTATATATATATATAGGTACAGTATACACGCATTAAGAATTGATTATTTTATTTTATTAGAAAGTTATATTCAGAACAATTTTTTTTCTTTTTTTGAGGAGGGTAGAAGTTTTGTTGAGAATATTTTGGTAAGTAAAATTTTAATTATTAAAAATAACTTCTTTTAGCGAATTTTAGATTTTAAAATCATTAAAAATTAATCGAAAAAACTAGAGCACAATTTGCTCAGAATGGTTTTCCAAATTCCATATTCAATTTTGTTTGTATTTATCACATTTTGGCTATAACTAAATAAAAAAATTTTGAATACAGTTTTAGAGAAAGATAAATTACAGCAATAATAAGTATTTATGTTGCTTTTAAATTATATTACCTACCTAATCAATTTTTAAAATAAACTGCTATGAATGCGTATACAATTTTAAAGTTTGTAATTTAATAATATAGAATATTTTTGATACTTTGATGATATTATTTTATATTATTTTACAGAGATGTTGCTCCAAAAAATAAAAATATTTTTATAAAGTGATTACATCAGTTTTAAATGATTTTTTGATATAAATATTTGATATCTTTAATTTATTTAAATATATTTACTATGAACTTTTCAATAAAATACTCATTTATTATTTATTTAATACTTTTTTGCACAATCCTTATATCCACTATAGACTAAAACAACGATTGAAAATATCAGGTTATCGCACAATATTTTAAAATATAAAAAAATGTAAATATAAATGAAATGAATTGAATGCAGTCATGAAGTTATTTTTTCAAGTGGACTTGTTTTGTTGTTAAAGCGAGCCTTTCATTATGTCTGATAAAGGAAAAAAATCTCTTGTCAAAAACTCGAAAAAATTAAAGTTACACACGGGTTACATATTTTACAATAGAAGCTATATTTTTAATGACTTAAAACCATTTTAAATATATATAAAAATATTCATTTGAATTTACAATAAGTTTCCGGGACAATTTCATAAGAGTGGGACAAAACATTTTCATTCTCCTTGTGCGGTTATACCTGCGGTTGTTGAGGAACAACTATGTGCGTTATATCCGACGTTGTCTATTCATCGTACCTTTTTTTATCTCGCCTTTTCATTTACTAGTTTTTATGAACATTTATGTCATATATAATTATAATAAATGTGTATTACAATTTTAAAAAGAAATATGCTGAAATATAATGGATATTATCGGTTATTCAAGATTTAAAATACCAATAAATAACAAAATATTCATTCAATATTTGATTTTTGTTCCCCAAAAATTTCGGAAAATGATTTTGCGTTGGAATAGGTACCATGTTGAAAATACAAGATTTACAAGATTCTATGAAAAGAAAAATTTATAAATTTAGTTATATGAGAAAATGAGTTACCTTTGACCAGTGTTGGGTAAATTACTATTTAAAAGGAAATAAATTACGTGTATAACGTATTTTATTAAATATTACTCAATTACTTCAAATGTAATGACCTTATAAAGTATGTTACTTTTTTTTATTGAAAATTATTGGTGATAATATAGTTATTATATTAGCTTATGAAGATAACTAAATATAAAGTTAATAGTTTTATTTTCTTAACGATTAAGTTAAGTTTTAAAAAATAAACTTATTAACTTAAGTAAGTTAAATTTTTTTTGTGCAAGTTTATAATGTTGTTTTTTTAACTAAAGTATGGTTAAATTTTTAAAAATCATTAACATAGGTAGGTATATTATTATTAAAAATACTACAATGTATTTAAAATAATTATTAAAATGAATAACAAATTAATTATTTCAAAATTAACTTAACTGAGTTTTAATAAAAAATGACTCGTTATTTAAAAGTTAATATTACCAAAAAAAAAAGTTAAGTTAATAAGAAGTTAAGTTAAAAGTTAAAATTAACTTAAAGTTTAACTTATTCACTCGTTAATGTCCAGCATTGTTATTTTTTGTATGTGATTAAATTTTAATAGATTATAATTAATATATAACTGTATAATATACGTCATATACCTAGTGCATAATATTTACTACTAAATGCTATATTTTTCTACGAATGGTATCTACGAAAAAAATATATATGTATAAAAAAAAAATATAAATATAAATACATTTATACGTCAATGTATAAAATATAAATAATCATTTTATTAAACAGAATATGGGTTGCATAATCTAAAAATAATCACGTATGTTATATTTGGATTTGACAATACACATTATAAGAACGTTTTTTTATCATAAAAAAATACTCTTCAACGGTAATTTTGTGACATTTGCGTTCATTGAAATAACATGTAACGAAATTACTACCGGGTAACTCAACTCGACAAAAAACAGTGATTTATAATTTTGGTTACACAGTGTAGGAGCATTTAAGTCAGACGAATCACTCTGTATTACAGTAAAACATATAATATTAATAATAAACATTGTATGATTTAGACAAACAATGAATACAATATTATTACTTTTAACGTTCGCGTGGCATTAAAAAAAAAAAAAAAAACGATAAATAATATTGTTATCGGACGTTAAGAACTATTAAATACACGACGAGTACATCATATATCGGAAACGGTAATAACTCATCTCCGCCGTCGGTTAGTTTTAGCATTTCCCCATCCCCCAACCATTTGGAACAAGGTTTATTTAATATTAATACAATTAGGTATATATCAGGTAAATACACGCAGACCTTGTACCATGTACAATTATTTTCATCAGCGTATACATACAAAACTCGTATATTATATATCGTATTTTTTATACGGATTTTCTTATCGATTCACAAAAAAAAAAGCGAAAGTCTCATACATATATATATATAAATTGTATTTTGTTTTTTTTTTGCATGATAAATATTATTATTTGCTCAGTAAATACCTACCTACCAAAGTTTTTGGTTAATTCAACGGAATTTATTCGGTATTTTCGTAACGAACGACGTGAACCGCATCTCGAATCCAGGACTTTTTATGCGTTGGTTCTGGAAGAAAAGTAAAACAGTAAAGTTAAGGTCATGTATTTAGTATGTACACCTACCTACCTTGTGCTTTTTTTTTTTTTTTATTTCTATTTTTTATCGGTGTTGTGTACGAGATTTTTCGAAAATCAACTTTTATTGTTTTAATGGACAACGATTATATCTATACGTTGTGGCAAATATATACGTATATACCTGCTTATCTTTATCCCGATGTCGATTTCCAATAATTGAACTATATATTATCGAAATATCGATTTTCTTAAATTTGACTTCGTGGCTCTATAGTATCATTGGATGTATTTATTGTTGAAATTTCTCACCAAACGATTCCACAGTGTGTATTTTTTTTATGCCGTGTATTTTACGTTTTTCTTACTAACTACAGTTAGTACAGTGATATGAGTAGGTAATAGAATGATTATTGAGTTCGATATTTTTCAATACACTATAATATATGATATTGCAATTAAATTAAAACACTACCAAATGTTCATCAATATTATTATTTATAACGGATTCTAAATACATAAAATCTTAAATAAATGAGACTGAATTCCATTTTGGTTTAGCGTCCATTAAAATTATATAATAAGTCAATTTATGGACCAAGATGTCAGACTAGTACAGAAATCATTTTTATGCGTAAAATTTATTTCACAAAAAAATTTCAATAGGTGTCTTCGGGAGTTATCTGGGCAATATTTATTGATATATTTGGACCGTTGTGCACTTCTTTTCCTGAAAACTTTGTCTGTAATCTCCACAATATCCTCTTTATCTGCTGCCCTTCACTTTCCTATCATAGAAATTTGTTGATTTCTCATGTATGTTCTTTTGGTCATTTTTATCTCAATATTCCACTCTGCCTTAATTCTCGTTCCCATTATTCATCATATCTCATATTATTCATACATTAATCTCATTTCTTATGATTTTTTATCCTGGTTGTTTCGTTTAATTTTTTTAATCTATATTTTGTTGTTGTTCATTTAATTATTTGATTGCTATTATTTTTTTTTTCTGTGTAAGTATATCAAATATTATAACATAAATAGTTATTTTTGTAATATTTTTTCCAAAACAAAAAAAAAAAAAACCTATTAAATATTACGGGTCGATACATTAAAAAAAACATTTAAAATGGGTGTGACTGGGATGAATATATGAAAAACATTGTATTCTATCCATCTTGAAGAACTTAATAATACAGTTATAAAAATGTATTTTACATTTTTTCTAAGTAGGTAACACTAATATTTTTGTATAATATATATAAATATTTATACATTTAAAATTGTTTCGAAAAAATATTTGTATTTGAACACTTTTAAAGAGTATACTTTACAAAACTGATCATAAATTATGGTCCTGTACTAAAGTTTGATGTATTGTCTGGTAAAATTTTATGTTGTTTCCCGATAATTCACATTATTTCATCTGAAAAATGTCGTTTTTTTTATGAAACACTGATATATAGATTCACGTCATTCTTCTCACAATTATATTGACTGCGTGATTCCAATAAAAAAAAAAAAACGATTGTCTGTCATCGATAAAGTTAACTAGTTTTCTGCCTCAACCCATTAATAGTAATTTACACGTCCTATATGTGCTCGACATGTTCAAATTGTGTATGTACACATAAGTATATTTGATTTGCTCTTACGCATTTTATGTTTAGACTTTAAATGTTTTCATAAATCGTGAATGAATTTTAAATTTTTAAATTTTTTAATTTACTAAAATATGCAAGTACAATGTACTATTTGAATAAAATACTATATACCATATTATTTCACAGCCGACATGCAACAAGTGGGTGGTTGGATTTAAAATTCTAAACCAAGCGTACAATAAAAACAATGAACCATAAATCAAACAAATAGCAAGTGCCTAGATAAATTGTTACGAAAGAAACAAGAATTTAAGTAATAAAAAAATAATAAAAAAATACCGTAATAGTTTTTTTTTCCGAAAAAATATGAAACATTCGCGAAGTTTTTGCATCGTATATATACTATACAGTGTAGGTATTATTTTAACTGTGCTTTTTCTGTCTTTCTAAATGACTATTAATAAATATCTGTGAAAGAACAGAAATGTATTTCTAAGAAAGCGCAATATCCATTTGAAAATAAAAAGTTTGGAAGATGGTGAAAGATACAGAAACATTCAGTAACAATATAAAATATTGTTTATACTTGTAATTATAGGCGTATTGTTGAAAAATAATAAAAATAAAGATAGGCACCTTTCTTAAAATTAAAAATACTTCGAAAAAATGTTATATCAAAAATTATTAAAATATTTTATTTTTGATTAATTAATTATTGTTTTTAAATTATTGAACATTAACATTTAGTACCTATATTATTATCTAATAATAGGCATATTATATAGATATATTATTAATATCACATATTTAAAAATATCAACTGATAGATACCTGCCATAGTTTTTGCGCATACTTATTCATTTTGAATTTTGAAATTTAAATGTTTTTCAGTATCGATATTAATTTTAGTTTTATTTTTTAGTTGAGAAAAACTTTTAAAATAGATAGTTATCAGCCTTTTTAGTATTACAGATGTCTATAGGAAAGCATATAATATTATTTTCATTCATATTCAAATTCTTAGTGGTAAAAGGTAGTATGAAATTTTGAACAGTAAATAATTTAAGACGCTTTATATATTTTAATTTAATAAATGTTTGAAAATAATTAATATTATTTAAAAAAAGACAATTTGTCGTTTTAATTATATTATTAAAAGTACCAGTATTTTAATTTATACATTCAAACACAACATAGAAAAAGTATTTCTGTACCCATTTATACTAAAATATTTGTGTTTGCTATAAATGCGTTAATTTTTAAATAATTTTTTCCGGTTTTTGAAAATACTCGTTTTTATTAAGATTAACCGCGGAGAACATATTATTCGTATAGAATAATAAATTAAAATATAGTAAGTAATGTTATAGTAATATGCAAAATTATAGATAACTTAAATATACAACTTTATTTTAATATTATAAAAAAAAAAATTTTAATTAATATAAATTCAAAGAAATTAATAGTAGAAAAAAAATTTTCTTCGGACAAATTTTTATTAAAGTTTAATTTCTTAAAATTTATATTGTTTTCCGAGACTATAGAAACCTTTAATTTATTTTTTCGATAAAAAATATTTTCAGGAAAACTGCGGCATTCTGAATATAATATCTAAGATCATTATGTTGTATAACATAATAATAACATAATAATGGTTAGGGGGACGATAAATCCACTCATCCCTTACAATTTTTTCTTTGGTATAAATTATGATAATTTATTCATGTATATATATATACATAGGTTAAGAACCACGGTCCTTGAACTTGTAAATAAAATGTACTTTATTACAAAAGAAGTCTTCGTTATGTCATAAAATATGGAATATATTGCTATAAAAATACAATATTTTCGAGAAATTTGAATACACAATTATTTTGCATGAAAAAAAAAATAATAACAATAGTTCAAATATTACATAAATATTACCTATTATACAAATATGGATGTACTCGTATATTATTATTGTTATTATGCTAAATAATTGAAAATATCAACAGGACGCCACACTGACAATTTTTCAATGAATACCTTTTTTTAATACAATATAAAACAATATAATAAAAACGATTAGACAAGAAAAACATTAGTTGCTGGATAATTTTAATATTTATAATTAATTTTTTATTTCATCTTAATACAATATTCTCAAGTTCATAAAAATCAAAAATTCGTAACCATGGTTTTTAAGAAATATCGTGTGATTTCAGAACAATTAAAAATAGTATTGACACAAGACTATTTTTAAATTACTTGAAAAATATATTTAAAAAATTTGGAATTATTGGATTTTCAATTTTCTAAAAAATTAATGAAAATTGCCTATTTAAAACCCCTGAAAAATCGAATGTGAGTGTCATCTTTACTGTCGATGGTATTTGTATTTTTTCGTATTAAATTTTAAAATTGCAGTATAGGTACCTACTAATTTTTCAGTATCGATTTTAATTCTAATTATTCGAGTACATTGTATAATATAGTAATAATACTAATAATAATAATAATAATAATAATAATAATAATAATAATAATAATAATAATAATAATAATAATAATAATAATATTTATTTTCATCAATTCATAGCAAAAAAATATATTTATAATGGAAAAAGTTAAGTAAAAATATACTTAATACCCCTTCTATAAGTTAATAACTTGTGGCTGAGGTGGGTGAGTTCACATTCAAAGCTATAACTTAAAAATAGTTTCAAACATAAAATTCTACAATAAAAAAAGAAAAAAAACCTAATAATTTAATTTATTATAATAAATAAATAAATAGATAGTTTAATATTTTTAATATTTTATATAAAATTATCAAAATCTAATTTCCTAATAGGTATTATCTGATAAGTGATAATATTTTCTTATTTTTAAATCTATTCAAATTAATATTAAAATGTCTACATAAATCTATTCTTACATGTGTTATGTTTATTAGCAAAAACATGTTTTGTGAAGTATTTTGTAAATGTATTAATTTGCTTTTTAATAAATATACTATTTAAGTTACCTACTACTTTCATTTAGACAAGTACTATATTTTTGTCGAGGCATAAAATCATTAAGGTATATTTTGATAGTAAAGCTCCTTTATATTTAATATATTAAACTCCTTTTATAAATTATTTGTAGGGTACAAATATTGGCTTCTTAAGAATTATTTTAATTAATGTTCGCAAGAAACTTTTAAGTTAACTTAATTAATATTATACGTTCTGTGCCAGATTGATATACAATAATTTATTAGAAATAAACCTTTTTTCAACATTTTGAGCTTAAAATACATCATAATGTCATAAAAATATAAAATAAGTTATGAATTAAGTTTGATATATGTATGTTGAACATGGTTGGACCATTTAAATTTTTAATCCACTATAATGGCCAAATATTTCAATAATTAATTAAAATTGAATCTCTTAATTTGTATTCAAAAATGTTATTTTACATATTTTAATATATTTCTAATGCATTTTAACGTATGCATATTATTGCATAATATCTTTAATTTTCTTTTCCATGATTTATTATTATTTTTTAGATAATTTAAAATTTTATGTTTTCTAAATAATGTTCTAAATTCACAGCCCCGACAATTTAATAATATATTATGTACATATACTGACTTTATTGCATACATAATTTATGTTAACTATTTTTTACAAACCATTTAGTGGTTACTTTCGGTATTTAATAATATTCTACGTAAATGTGACGCAAGTAGGTACAATATATTATTGCTGTAATAAACCGATTTTATATCAAACATTTTAATATTTATTACTCATTGTTGCTATAGTTATTATAATATTGTCCATAAATTATTACAAAGTACATTATAATAGGTATAAACATATTTTACATTATTTTCAAAGAGAAAGAACTTATCTAACTTATATCATATATGTAACTTTTTATATCCAGTAATTTTGATATATGTATCAAAACATAAATAACAAATTGTAAAGAGTAATCAATAGGTACCGTTCTTATATCTTTAGTCGTTATTTATACTAAATGATTTTTTTTCTCCGTTTCAATTTTTTCAACTTATTAGTTATTATACATACAAAATAATATCTTAGAAGACTTATCCAGTCAAACAATTATTTTTGTACACCTCACAGTAGCTGTAGCTTTATAAAGCTACAACTCTAAAGTGATTATTATAATTATATTAAAAATCAAGATTTATTTTTATTTAAACATCATTAATGTTTGGTGAATAGGTATATTTACGGAATAATAAGTCAAAATTAATTTAATATTCCTAAAATAATGATAAAAAAATACTCCAAAGGGGCAATCGTCACGTCACCACCCTCTCAAATTCACTCCTAGTCGTGTATATTTGAAAGCAGTTAAAAGGTTGAAAAACCATAATACCGAATGTTTTTTTTTATCATACACATAACACTCACTTTTTCAATAAATTTATCTACTTATAGGTATATTCTTCAAAAATTTATTTCTATTAACATTATAAACAATTCTACATTTTTACAAAAAAATAAAATATAATATAATTATAATATAATTATAAATACCTATTAATTAAATTTAAAATATTTATAAATATTACACTGATTGATATTCTATATATTTTTAATAAAATGAATATACTACTATTTACGAAATTAAAAATATAAAGTGCTAGGTATTTATAAATTATAAATAACTAAAATCATTAAAATAAAAATATTTGAAAATCACATTTTATTAAAAATATAGTATAAGATATTTAATTAAAATATTTTTAAAAATACATTCCTAAAGTAAAAATTTTTAAAAAACATCATGCGAAAAATGTTGTAAGTAAAATTATAATATAATTTAGTGTTTTTAAATAATATCAACTTTAGTTTATTGTTACAATTAATAGTTTTTATTATTAAGCACAAATTGTGCTAGCCATAAAATGTATTCCTTGTAGCAAATAAAGCTGGCTATTTTATAAATCAATTTTTATTTTAATATCACTGATAAAAATTGAACTAGATTTCCTTAATTTATTTTTAAAAATATTTCAATTTTTATAAAAATGCGAATACTATTTTTTCTTTACAATTTCAGTTATTATAGAATAAACCTAATTGTGACAGATCTTGATTAATTTCATTTTCTATTAGATTACTATTTCATGATAATATTTGAATCATTAAAACTTATTGAAACATAAATTATAGTACGTCAATATTTTTTAATTTTATGTTTTATCTAACATTGACGACCAAAAATATATTTTTGTTACACAAAATTTTTCTAAAAATCAAGCTAACGATATTATATTATTTTTTTGGAAAAATTAAATTATGAATTTATATTTTATGACTCGAGTTCCTGAAAATTATAATAAATGAAAAATATTTATACTATAACTGTCAGAAAGTTCTCACTATTAAATATAAAAAAATCAATTAACTTGAAAATACTGGAAAGAGCAAAATTCGAGAATAATAATCGATTTTATATAGGTACCTAATTAAAATAATAAATTTGACAGTTAAATTAAAATTTGTTTCTATTCTGATAAGTTTCAAAAAATGACTTAGACCCGTCTGTTTCTCGGGCGCGTTAAATATTACCTGATAAATACATTACTTATGTAATATGACGTACAAACGTATCATAATCGGGAAAACTTATTATCAAGTTGACATTTATTTATTTTTCGAATATTGTATGTTATTACGGAAAATCTTTTATATATATATATTTTATATATATAATACTTACTCGGAGTTGGTGTACATAGAAAATATAACAGTCGTATGTTTGAAGTTAGATAAATGGTACGTTTAAATTGGCGCAGAAAAAAGTTTACGACAAGGACAATTATATTAATATTACGACGTTCACTATTATAATGTATAAATATACGTCTCAAAAAAATATGGATTTAATAAAAAAACAAAAAAAAAAAAAACAATTACAATATTAATATACGAAACTGTAATTGTATGTCAAATAATGACACGCGGTAAATTAAAACTAAAACACCGAGCTCATCGTCTCTGCATACGTGATGATGTAATATTAAAATGCTGAGCCTAAATCACTGAACTATATTATATTATACAGAACGCTTATTGAAAGTAAAATTTGTACCGTTGTGGGGGACTACCTGAAATTCATTTCCAATAATTTTTTTTTTTTTTTAACAGAATTATTTACAAAATCTAGACACCTAATATTATTTTATTATGATAATTTCTATAATCCCACCTACAACGCATATATGGTCGTTTCCATCCGATCTTCCGTGTCGTGTACCTACTCGTTTTTTCAAGTTTTTCAGGTTTTTCCACGATTCGGAAATAAAATAGAAAATTTCCAGGTAGGCACAATTTTTTAATATATCAGTCACGCATATGTGCGAGTGACTACAATATAACTGGAATTTATTCATTTCTCAACGATGAAACTATATCTTTGCCATTTGTTATTATTCAATTGAATTATGATGTTGCGATTTTATCATTTTAATATATCAGTAACCATCACAGATCGCTTTCAAAGATTTGCTGTCTTATCTTTAAATATTTAGCTATGTTAATCTTTAAAACCATTTATTTTTAATATTCGTCCGTTGTTTTTATTATGAAAAATATACTTTATCATACTATTATACTATATGCTTTTCGTAAAGTTTTGTAAACTCGAGGAATCGGCTATTGACGTTTTCAAAATATTTCGAAAGGTTTTCATTTTTTAGTAAGGTCTTTTTTTATATATATTTTGTTGAACTTCGAGTTTACACTGTATGTCAATATGTGTACTACGATCATTAATAAAAACAATTTTGAAATAATTTACTCATGTATAAAATGTCTGTTAGAATAACTTGTCATAACATAAAAGAAATGATTGAATCATATAGTAATTATTTCAATTATTCTATCAGTTCGAATTTGTTTACTAACTTTAATATTTCATAATTTATATTGAAAAACGAGAATTATTGCAAATAACTTAGGATAATAGCCTTTCAAAAACAGTTTTTACTAAAGAAAGCATAAATGTATTAAACGTGATGGGTCATTGCTTCATCGTTAAAATATCATTTTGAAAGTTTTAGTCGCTCATTTTCCAAGTATAACACAACACTTTATGCAAATGCGTTGTTCAGTTTTATTTGCTAAAAAAAAAACGATGGACAGATTTATGGTAAGTGATTTAAATAGTTTATACACGTGGATGAAATTAAAAATAATAATATGTACCTATGTTATCTCTTAATTATTTTATCTATACATCTCTTCGATCGGTTACATTTTTAGCAGAAATATGAATATACGCCCCGTATAGGTAGACATGCATACTAAAATAACAACATTTTGCGTTCTCAATGCCATTTTTATTGTATACGATTATACGTTATTTATCATCTACGATTATTCATTCACTCCGAAATTACAAAGTTATTAAAAGGGATCTGGAAATTAAATTTTCATCGTCACAATTATCGATTTTTACGCGATAATGGAGTATTACTATTATACGTTATGGTCTTAATCGTATTTTGGAACGTAGAACGATTACGTTGACTATAATATTATAACAGAAAATAGATGTAAATGTCGACGTTCACATTACATAATATTATTATTATCATCATATCTCGACACGTGGAAAATTTGAGAAAAATAAATCGATATTTTAATTGGGCCCACAGATATATTATCAAACGAGTTCCATGTGTTTGTCATTGTTATATAAACATAATTGTGAATTTCACCTGCAGGACAAGTGGTGATATTTGTAATAATAATTTTACTTAAAGTACATATTTTGTGACACTACACACATAGAACATGAATGTACAGTAATAGTGGTACAGTCCAATAGGTCTACCAAATTATCAAGCCAAATATTAAATAATGTTAACAATATTATAATGACTTTGATGTAGTTATAGCAAATTTTTGTTATATATTAGTCGAATTTTAAAATTCTAAAATTCGATATTGGCTGGTATCTCTACCTTCCCTCGTTTAACATTGCTGTGTGGAAGAAAGAATCAATTGCAAATCCTTCATTTATTAGGTCTTTATATAAATACCATAAAAAGTGGACAAGATAATTGGAAAAATTTACTTCAAATGATAAGTTAGCCTAAAAGACTTCACTAAAAAGTTAAAAATTAATCAGAAATAAATTAAACTGGTTAAGTTATTGAATTTAACATCAAAAACGATGTTAACTATATTAACTTGGTTACTTTATTTTTGATTTCAAATTCAAGACTCAAATCTCAAGAAATTTGTATAAATTATTCATTAATAAACTTTCCACTATTTACTTTTGTTAATATTAAGCATTAGGTACTTATTTGGTTACCTGTGTACAAATTTTAAAGTATAGACTAGGTACCAATAATTTCGTATTTTAAGTATTAACCTAACTGAATAATTATAAAAATTAATGATTAATATGCAAGTTTAGCCAATAATAATTTAAACCAGTTAAATTAAATGCGAACAAATTATTTAATAAGCGGAGTAAAAAGTTAAACATAAATACAAATATAATTTTTAATAATTTTAATTTTATATATAAATATATATAATATAAATACAATAATTTTTAATATTTAATGTTCACCTTTGATTACCACGTAGACTATTGACCGTAATTTTACGTATATTTACTAGAGATGAGTATCGGCATGAACCAAAATTGAATATCGGAATATTGTATATAAAAAAATTTCTAGCATATTTACTAAATATTATTTAGTTATTATATTGTTAGTATCTATAGATGTTATCACTCGTCACACCAGCAGTCAGTTGCATAGCCGTATTCGGCTGTTGTATTTGGGTATCCGATAATATCGGATATCGATTTTTTAACCGATATATCGGTTATTTTCAATATCGGCTTATGGTTGTCAATTTCAAGCATCTGTTACAAATATCGATTTATCAGATGTCGGAAAAAACACATCAGTGATTCGTTTTATTTAATGAAAATGTCGGAGATAGTGGTTAGAGATCAGATACACTTATAGTGTTGTAGTAGATGGATCGATATCTTGGTAATATTGAATTTTGGAGCAGACCAAATATTCCATTTTGAGATTCACTTACTGTCCAATCTATTCTATGAAATAGCCTGCAATTTAGAAATGGTAGTCGTTTATAGACGAGTTAAACTGAATAAATTGTATATTCGCCGTTTTGTAAATTTGTTACCACAATGTTTATTTTTCACTTCATGACCTATCTATCATATCGTATCGTTGATCGGTTGTTGTGCACCTATCGAAATTGATTTTCATTCGTAAACTATATCGCGGCGTATATTTCTGATGTCTACGCAATATTATCATACACGGTTAGGTACGTTTCAGGTAGTCAATGATTGCTGGCCCCCCGGGGCAGAATAAAAACTGTAAGAAAAACGTTTTGAAAATTCCGTCTTTGTACCCCTCCCAACGTCAAAAAAAGAATGTATATCTGAAAAGAACCCGTCGGATGACATTATAATATTTTTCTTGGACTTCCGTCGACGTTCATACCTCGCAAAGTCACCGTTTCGTATATTTCAAAAACACGGTTATTGAGTAGGTATATACTTCATTCGCTATAAACGCTATAATATGTACAATGTAATATTATGTAAACGTATATTTTACAAATAAATATACATAAATGGGTATTCAAGCGTGGGTGCATACATGCAGAATCCTTAAAAAAAAAACTATGGTTACTACATTCGATTTCGACGTGGTATACTTTGGAATTTTTTACGTTTATATTTATTTATGTTGTCGTTCGAATATCCACGTAAGACTCTCCTCCTCCCGAAAAAAAAAACCGTCATAATGCGACCAAAGATATATATATATATAATATCTATATAGGTGCCAAAAATATTTAGATTCCGTAACGGTTCGAACGTATACCTATCCGGGAACGACTATATTATTATTATTATTATTATTATTATCATGTTATTATAGACGATGGTAGGTAATAAGCACGCACTCGATAAAACAACGATAAAAAAAAAAAAAAAATAGGTTATTTTTTTAAAACACCGAAACACCCGGACCTCCGGAGTTTCTCGGTATATCCCATATCGTTTTGTTCACGTGTAATGTAATGGTACTTTTCTTTCGTATTTTGACACAATGTGGGCGAGTGGGTTTTTTTTCGAGAACGTTTATATAGCAGGCGAATATAATACGCATTCGTTGACGAATAAAATATGAACATGAAAAAGTAAACTAATCTTAGTTCGGTATGTATATGGAATCCAAATTTGTGAGTGCTATATACTGCCCACCTACCTGTGGTGGCAAAAGCAGTAACTACAAAATTGTTGAAAATTAGTTGTATATTCATTTATTTATATTAAATTAGTTTTATATTACTGTAATGTACTGACAATAATCTGCGTTCATTTTCGGAAATTCGTTTGTATTTCATCTGTAAAAGTAATTTATACTGTATAATCAATATGTACCAAAATAAAGCATTATCCCATCTACTGGTGAGATATTAAAAATAATTCACGTAGTTTTGTTATCAAAAAGGCAACAATAATATTGAAAGCTATATATATATATAATCTCAGAGATTATAAAATGCATACCTTTTAGTAAAAAAAGTTATTAGTTATTTTTTTTTATCAAAAGTTTATTTGACTTTACTGTTAAAAAAATGAATTTTTTCTTAAAAAAACGTTTACATTATTTTAATGTAAAAGTACGTTTAACAATAGTTATACAATAATTGAATGTTATATAGTATATAATTTGTTATAAATCGATTAATTTATTTTGATAACGATTAATTTCGAAATAAATGAAGTGTTATTGAAAAAAATATTAAATACAATTTGTACTATGATATATTATATTGATTTTCGGTTAGGTTAAATTACATTAATTTCTATTTTTCAATTTTTCTCGTAAAATACATTAATTTATCCAGAATAAATGTTTTTTTTTTTTATCATCGATTTTGTTTTTTTAATTTAATACGTCTATATAAATATGTTTCTGAATATTCATATGATGAATATTATCCGTTTTAAAAGGAACATTTTTTCATTGAATTTTTAATTTTTCATTGAACAGAACTAATCAACATATCACACTACATTTCTTAGTTGCTATATCTTAATTTTACTGAACTGATTCGATTCGTATGATGAGTATTGCCCTATTATTTTTAAGGGAAAATTCAAAAGTTTTTACAAAATTTACAAATTCAGAACTTTTCCTTTACATCACGACAAGATTAGTCGTGTTTTGATAAATCACAATGTCACCATTCGATTCGACTTGAAAATGTACATAATAATGGATCAAAAAACGATTATATTCGATTTTGGAATTTTGAAAAACCACTCATCACCCGCTTTTTATTTATTGTTTGAATTTTATTACTCTATTTTTATATTATTTTCCATTTAATATTACTATATTAGTAGATTTAAAAATATAAATAAATTACTTTTGAATAATTGTGATTCAAGCGAGTTAGATACGCTGAGTCAACAGTTTTAAGCTAAATAATTATATAATTAAAATTTACCAAAATACTTGTTTGTTTTACATCATTTTAGTTGTGAAAATATTGTCTCTTAAACCCCTTCATCTGACGCTACTGATATTATAATTTTGTATACAACAGGTTACGATATATATTTGTTTTTATGTAGGTACTAAAATGCATAAACCTGTAAAATAAAATGAATAACACAACGTTTTGTTTTAATAGAAATTCATTTAAATTATTTTACACCGACGTATAATATATTAATTTTTAATTATATTTCCCTCAATAATGTATATTACAATCTAAATTGAAATCACAATACCTATTATTACTAGACTTCGTGTAGCACACGTATAGGACACATTTACGACATTCTGTTTTAAATAAATTAGTGAATACCTATCCCTAACGAACGATCGAAGCGTTAATCTCATCATACACGAGTCACGAGTCGCTAAATAATAATTTTAATTTTAAAACGATTGTTAATGATGAAACGAATTGTTCTGATAATGCATTAATCGAATAAAAATAAATAAATCAATTGAGCTTTATAAATTATAAATAATTTTATTATCCAGATTGAAAATGAATCCAGGTTTTTCGAATAAATCCAACACATAATATATCTGTTCACGTACTTTTAAGGTTTTTTTTTTTTTTTTTTTTGATTTGATTTTTAATTAAAATGAAAATTTCTTCTAATTCCTTTAAGCCTATAGTATTTAGCCGAGAATATCCATTTTTAATCGAAATCAAAACGATTTATTATTGTACATTTAATTTTTAAAAGTCAACTTATATATTATAATAATAATAACAATTTATTCATAATATAATATTATATGTTTGTATAATAATATCTTAATGATTAGTTAGAATTATCAGTGTATTTTCAGTATAAGAAATACGGAGTAGTAGTTATGGGAAAAAATATCCGATTTTTACCCATAACAAATAGATTTTTTTTGGATTTTCGTGAAAACTACGATATATATTTTCATACATCCTGGATTTTTTCATTTGGATTTCCAAAGATATTTATAGAAAATGTAATAAATAAAATTCGACAATATTTTAACGATCATTATTTCGGTTTTGTGCAATTTTTATGATATTCTTTCATAATATGTCTGTACCTAATTCATTTTGAAAAAAAAAATTATATCGAAAATAAACCAAGACAAATATTTCTATATATTAATTGACTTTCACCGAAAAATTGTCCGATTTCGACCGCTTTAAATTTAATTCTACCGACTCTAGGATACACGCGTTCGGTTATAACGATAAAAAAAAATAAAAATTATAACAATATATGGTAATTACCTGTAGACTGTAATACTATTTAACAGTGTCTACTTTTGACTTCAAAATACAAATATGGTAAAACGGTAAAATTGCGAGTATATAGTAGATAAATTATTATAATATTTTAGGTACCAGCTACTACTATATATGGCGTTTCAGGGTATTAAATGTGAATTCGCTAAGCCCCATATAATATACTCGTATAAGTACTTTAATAGGTATACCTACACATTTCATACACTAAATACACTAAATTATGCCAATACCATAACCGTAGTAGTGGTTTCCATGGAACATATACACTATGATAAAACCGAACGGTAGGTATACACACGGGCCTGAGGGTACTTAGTATTCGTATTGTATTATTCACCTACGATCGCAATATCTGCTTGTCGTGTGCGCGCGCAATACGTATTTCGTTTATCTCGAGACCACATTCGCACGCATTTACGCATCACAAATTTTGTCTGCCATGTGTGTTCTGTCTGTATAAATAAATAATAATAATAATAATAATAATGCACTGAAATACGATTATATCAAAATACTTTCGGGAATAGGCGTATATAGTAAAAGTATAAGTACACACCTGAAAGTTTTCAAATCAATGCGCTCACCGAGAGCATAATAAATAGTGTTTTTTTTTTTTTTTTTTTTTTAAAAATTTATTGTACATTTAAATATATTGTGAGTTGCGATATTTCGGGTAATAAGTTCCTTTAATTTTTAATTTCTCGCATTTCACCTGCAGAGTGTAAATCATTGACACACAGATAAATGGACGGAAAATTAGAGGAAACGTGTAATGCCAACATTGAGTGAAAGTCGGAACGTTTAGTTCGTCCAGACAGCCACACGGGGCGGACGGCGTCGGATATTTAAATAATTTTCTTGAATGTTAATGAATAATTATTAATTTTTGTGTATACCGACATTAGACTTTTTATGTGCTTTATTTATACACTACTATAATCCCGGCACTGTGTTTATGGTGTAGGTATTATATATCTATACAGTGGGTGTACAAAGTTGGGAGAAACAAAAATATTTCAATACACAATTTGGGGGACGGGATACAATGCTTCGATTTTTTCATCTTAAAAAGCACCCAAAAATGTTTATATATAGGACCATATTTATGGATATTCTAGGAGTTATCAACAAGTTATTACAAACAATTTATCGATGAGAGACCAAGTAAAAAAGTTGATACGAGAAAAACGGTCATCAACTGTTTTTTTGGGAAGAGTCAAACTATTTGTTGTTAGCCAGAGGCGATAATTCTCTAAATACAACCCTGTGTGTGTGTGTGTGTGCGTGATATATTCGTTCACTGACCAGCCACTGGACATAAATAATACATGAGGATGATCATTTTTCGAATAGCTTAAACGACAATGATAATAATATAATGTCGTCATAATCGATTTATAACGAGAATCGCATGGATAAAATTGTTAAATACGATATATTTTATAATATTACATTTTTAAACACGTTTTTCTTTGTCAGCAGCAGTTGGATAGGATGTTTTATACGAATTATATCGTACACTTGAATAGACCATAAAACGAAAAAGCAATATTGAGAGAATCAAAAATATACTACGTAAAAAATACCATACATTTCAGTTATAGAATTTTTAGTTTTGAAATTTATATTGTATAATTTAAAATATTGAATAAACATTTAGGGTAACTTCTAGGCTTATAAAGCCCCAAATTTTGAGTCCCTCGACAGATACGAGGACATATTTTTTACGATTTATATTGTATAATAAATCAAGATCTGAATAATTTTGATCGTTTCTTGAGATACATTTTCGCACTTAAGCTAACACTTTATGGATTATGCCCTCCATTTTTAATGGGTTTCTTATAGGCATTTTTAAGACATTTTAAGAAAAATTAAAATTGAATAATTAAAAAATGTTCAATTTTAAATTGTCGTAAAAGAGAAATAGTTTAAACTATATAATGTATGATAACTTTAACTATGCTCAAGCGAAGTGTTTTTTTTATATGTATATTTCAACATCTAAAATCTGTGATTGAAATTTCCAAATTTTTAAATAAAAAATATTTTAAAATAATCTATGCTAGTGCATATAGTTAGTATTCTCATGAATCACATAATTTTACAATAGATTTAATTATGGAAAGTGTGAACTTGTTTTAATGTCATTGAAATACATAATATGTGGTGTTCTCTTAAGAACTCAAATTCGTACCAAATATTACACAGTGTTTCCTACATCGTTGACTCCGCTGTATGCTTGGACTCGCCGTCGTTTTGGGCATTGTTTGACGTTCATTTTAATTTTAGTTTTATCATTCGAGTTATTGGATCCTGATAAAACGGTGCTCTGGTTTATAATGAGACGACTGAAATTTTCGTCCAATTTACACAGTATACCAACATTATAATAACAATGTGTCGTATTAACGTTGATTATACGCGGGGGATCCCTCTAAGGTTCGGTCCCACGAGTAATTAACATGAAAATTACTTAGGCTTAATTAGCTTTTACGTGTATATATATATATATATATTTAAAGACAAAAGACGACACCAGAAGCAAACGTATATATTGCAGGTATACACGGGATAAAAATTATTTTTGCCCTTTTTTCTGGTTTTTTTTTTTTGTATATATGTATATTTTTTTGTAAAAACAGTAGTTTTTATGTTTGGCCCAAAGAAAATTCGCACGGGAGTTTATCAAAGTAAATCTTATTCGCGGTTTTTTTTTTTCGACCCGGACGAACGCAGCGTGACCGCCGCCGTCCTGCGTGTTCGACTAATGAAAAATAAAAACCACCGTCTCTACACTCTCATATATTCATATACAAACATATACATAATATACGTACTATACGGCTACTTCTGTGGGGATAAAAGTTCACGTTCATAATATATTATGTGCATATAGTGCATTGTACCCGAATGGAAAAAAATAATGTACCTACTTCTCTCCGATTAAACCGACGTTGAGTAATTATAATTTCGCAGGCTTACAACGAATGTATTTTTTCTCTCAAAATCTATACGTCTATATCAATTTTATTTTTATTTTTAATTTTCAATACGCACACGTTTTGAGTCAAATACGATACTGGTGACCTGGTATTAAATAGAGTATACTTGTAATCTAAATACTTTAGGTTCATTAATAATTAAAAGTAAGATAATAACTGTTTAGATTGAATCCAAAAAATAAAATAAAAAAGCCGGTCAGTAGGTTGTGGAAGCACTTCGCTCGTCGGGTGTCAGTATTGGTGGATGCACTTCGCTACTGGGCAGGGTACTTTTGGTGGATGTATTGAATTTGAAAGCAATGATAAA
>JAIPRL010001664.1:0-20664 GCA_025469235.1 Pemphigus obesinymphae
ATATACTAATATGTCAAATATGTCATCTTCAACACAATAGTAATGGCGTGAATTAATAAAATAAATAAATAAATTACTTATTTTAAATCATTCATTCTTATATCGAACACTAAGTAATTGGAGGAATATTTTTAAATATCACGGCAGTGATATCTTCATTCTAAATTAAACCGTTAGAGAGCGTTAGCTATGCCAGATTTTCATTTATGAAACTTTTGCGACCCGTTCCCCTCTACACCCTCCATCTAAGCGATACCGGTCCATAGTATCTTAGTCCGTGGGTATATATAATTGTTATCAGTGGCGCAGCCAGGCTCGTGCAATGGGAGAAGGGGAGTTATGCATACATTAAACTATATATGAGTTTTTACGTTCTGTCGTTATGTTTGTCGCCCCAATGCGCATACCGTCCGAGGACGACCTGCAGGTTCGTTGGTGTATATAAAAGAAAAATTTTAATTTAACATAAAAAAGTATTAAACGTACGGAAAAAGTCAATGTGGGTGGGGAGAGGTAGTTAAACACCGACCTCAGTGTTTGGAACGCATATATCGTTTAAAAATCGAATTCGTTCATCCATACACGTTCGACGCGTGGAAAATAACTCGTTCGCGTCACGTTGAAATGTGTTTAAAAAGAACCATTGGCAACATTGGGGGAGGATGTGCACCACTAACTTATAATGCACCAATGCACCGCAAGTTTAACTTTTACAATATATATTAGGGTGGTCCTTATTTTTAAACTTCCAAACTATTGACGTCTCACCCCCACATTTTGTTCAATATCATATGAAAGTAATTTGTGTTAAATTTGGTCATGATAATTCAACCCCTTCTTGTGCCTATAAAGGGTTGAAAATTGCAAAAAAAGGTAGTTTTTTAGTTTTATTAATTTAATTCCAAAAATATTGCACTTAGCATAAAACTTTAAATAACTTTATTTATAGATCTTAGTATTTTCTAAAAAAAATATTCTTACATAATTTCTTGTAAGTTTATTATGTTCCAGGAAAAATAATAAAATAAAAAAAATTTAATTTTTTTGGCATAATTGATTTGTTACGATTATTTAGATATATTGGACAAACGATTAGAGATATGATAAAATATATATACACATATATTCATAGGTGTGTCCAGACTTTCTTCGCAAGTCATGCACTCACCCCCTCCCCCCAAAAAGGAATCAACATTTTTTTTTCTCATAACCAAGTAATTAATTGTTTTAAAATTCAAAGTACGAAAATCTGAATATATAAAAATGAAAAACATTAGTGACTCAAGTCTTTCATGAGCCATTGTGCTGTAAAGTTTTGTTTTCACGATGGCCAATTTTGAAAATGCACGTTCGCATGAATTGCAGCTAGTCATAGGAATGGTGGTGAAATGTATTATTAAATTAAAAAAATCTATAAAAATTTGTTCTATCATTTGTAATTAGGAAATTAATTCAATTATTAATCGTCTTAGAAGTTATAGCTGTTAATTTATCAATGAAATCTAAAATAAGGTGCACTTCGCTCGACGGGTGGAAGCACTTATCGGATAGGATGCCTACCTACTTTTGGTGGATGTATTGCATTTGAAAGCAATGATAAGTCATTGAACTCGAAAAAACGATTTTCAGTGCAGCTTAAATGTACTAGAACCACTAGCTCCCTCACTACTCTCAAAATCTAAAAGACTTTTTTCCAGACGATATTTTAAATTTAGTTAAACAATTAAAATAATGCACAACTAACGTTACATCAATTTTTTTTAGGCATTAAAATCTAATTTTACCAACTATTTGGACTTAAATACCTCAAAATTGATAATTTTGTTGGAAAAATTTAAATGACTATAAAAAAAATCGTGACTACATTGTTTTTAATTTAATTATAGTAACGTATATTTAACGTTGTATACAATTTTCTGGTCTTAAAACCCAAAATTACTCCTTTTACAACGTAGAAACCTCAAAATTTAAAATATCTATAAATAGCCCACAATTGAAAAAATTTTAATTTACGAGAATAAATTAAATATCGATGAAAATTTCAAGATTTTAAAGTTATTATTTTCGAAATTACGTAGAAATGAAAAATCTCGATTTGACAAAACTGTGTTTTTGCTGTTTTTTTGTCATTTTTGGGTAGTTTTTCCTTACATATTAAAAGAACAAAATTTATCATAGTAGATATAATTTATATTAGCCATAGACATATAAATTTTGTCATGAATATATTTGTAATATAGCACAGAACATGGTAATTCAGACAAAATTTAAATTTGCGCCTGATTTTGCAGATCGTGCCTGTGTATGATAGGAACGATACGCCTATGCGTATATATTCATATAGTAGGTATATGATATGAAAAGAACGCGTTCACATTCACGTTGTTTACAAAAAAAAAAAAAAAAAAATAATAAACGCGTTCGTCTGATTGTTCATTTGAATTAATCAATATTATCATAAAATATTTTTATAAATTTACCGAAAACTACTGGTTTGTAGAACCTAATATATTATATATATATATATATATTATATATACTTTAATATTTGTATGGTATATGTTTAAATCGAATATAAGGTTTATACTTTCATAACAAAATTTAAATATATTTTAATTCAATTTGAATGGTCTGAACATTTTTCAAATTCCTAAAATATATAAACGTTGGCCACGTTCACGTTCTATTTGATAGAATCTAGTAGCAATCGCGTGTCGTTCGTAAAATACGAACGTGGACCTATGAACGTGCGTCCATGAATGTTGTTCTTTCCAATCATTGGTCATATACAAATGGTTGGGTCAGCAGGTGTTATACTCAATATCGATACAATATAACCTTTTTAATATCGATCCACATATTGATATCGATATTTGAATAAACAAAAAAAAAAAAAAAAAAAAATGAATTTGTTGGCCATCTGTACTTAAGACAAAAAAGTTCTAACGCGAAATAACAAATATTGTTCAGAAGACCTTTTTTATGGTTAAAATGATCACGAGTTTTGCACAAGTTAGAATTTATTCAAAATGTAAAGCCCTGCTGTTCCCACTATGCATACGAATATAGATTAGTTGTTAATGTACACGATTAGCTAAACAAATCGTTCCCACGACTTGTGAATAGGTAAATACGGTTATAGGAATACCCGAGTACCATTTCGTTTATTCGTCACGTAACTAGAGATTTACTATAAATTACATTATATTGATATAACATTATGAATAGTCTACATTGCACATTATCATAGTAATTAGTGGTCATAATTGTACATTTTATTCTAGATTTTTAATTTTATTTATTACCTACTGTTTAGTAAAATGAATGGAAAATAACAAAATAAGGTACTTGTATGCGGATCATACATACTTATGTGTGAAGAGTTTTGAAATAAAAAAATAATGGAAAATAAAAAAAAAACTTTTAAAAAGAAAAGATGATGAAATACGTGATATCGAATTACACATAGGTACGTCGTAACATACGCACATAACTGATAATAATAAACAACTCAAAGGCAAATATTCGTCACCTTGTGGAAACGTTACCACGATTATTTATTTTTCTGATAACAATATCTTTGTCTTGTGTTACATTTACCGACACTGTCATACACTTATACAATATACCGTGTTATTTGTGGTAAAGATGTATAATACGAGTTTTTACCCATCAACGCGGTACGTTTTATAACTCGTGTTTCTGTGTTATCGCAATCGCGTATTACTGTGCGAATAACTATTTATTATTATACTATACCTACCATGTGTTTATACTTTGTAATTTGCATTTTATTTCCTTAATAAAATAATACTTATAAAGATTTAGTTAATTTTATGATTTTTTTAAAAATTGTTATTATTATAGAGTGAAAGCTAACTTACTACTTACCTATTGTAAAATAAACTATTATTCTATACTAACAATTTGTTTTTCAATATACTATTTGAGTGCTGAGAATTATACTACTAATCATGAACTTGAAATATTTAGATAGTGTGAATTTTTTTAAAAACTTGTCTACCCATTTGGTTTATACACGCTTGGCCATTGCACATTGTTTCAAACGAGAATTTTCCCCACGCTTACGTGCAGGGGAACTTTTGGAAAGGATCGTTAAGACTATTTGTAAAGATTAATATATGGACGTATTGTGTTGCATTTTTTCTCAATGATTTTGATAGGTTATACGAACAAATGTATCTAATACGAAAACTGTTCTGACCGCGCTCGTTCGCAATGGCATAAAATATACCTAGGTCCATAAAGGTGTATATACGGACATTAAATTTTATTACCAGCGTCTCTGTATAGTTATATTGGTATATACCGGTTAATCGAATTACACGATTGGATCAAATACACAATACGTTATTGGCATTAGGCGGGAACTTATTACGTTCTGCCTGGGTTGCCCTGTGCATCACTATTTCATTTTTGATCAACACTTTTTCCCGGATCCGAAAAACTCCGGACGTAATTGAGTGTAGTCGGCGTATTTTGGCCATTTCGTTGTTGGCTCCCCGAAGCCTCAGCCCGCCACCACGTGACCGGAATAAGAAATGTGCAACAGTTCGTGATGGTGTGTGTGTGTATACATAGTACATACAATATACATACATATAATATACACACACATATATATATATATATATATATATATTATATATACATGTGTTTGATTGTGTGTGTGTGTATACTCTTTTAAGTGATGACTATTGGCCCGGAGTAAATTTCAATTGAAACCGCCATTTTCAAGGCAATAGCCGAGTTTATTCGATTTTCTCAACTCTTTGTATATCTACCTATATGTATACCGCAGTAGGTATATAGATATGATTTACGGTATATTTAATAGATACTATATATTATATACGTATAGATAGGTATGTAACCACGTGATTCCTATATAGGTTAAGGTTACAACATAATGTGTGTGTACTGTGTGTGGTCAACGTCGAATTCGCAAACGATTAAAATCATAATAATAAATATACAGCGATTGGCGGGGCGTGAATAATATAAAGGTCTTTAAGAATGTAAAAAAAAAAAAACGAAAAAGCGCTGTTAAAAGCATTTTCAATTAAATTTTCTATGTTTTATATTTGTCTAATGATATTTAAGGATTTTACATAGTGTCATCGTATTTTGAATTTTCTGAACGATTACCTCGGATAGTTCGTCAGGCCAACCTTTAAAACCGACAATACCGTGGATCGAATTCGAGAAATTATTAACTGAATATTAGAGAAGTCGCAATAAACATAATATCGATGAAAAAGTTACCAGAAAAATAGAAAAGGAAAATTTAAACGTATGCTGCCTATCATGGCTATATTCAGGATGATATGGTAAAATGTTACCATAGTGATGTTCCTAGACAATTGAGAAACCGTGACACTATTTTTAAATAATCAAGAATATCAAATGGTTTTCCGGGTCATTCTTGTCTACTTAAATTCATAAAATGTTTTAAAAAAAGATAAAGGTAGCTGCAGTGGTATAAATCTATTATCTAGATGAAAATGTTCAAAAAAAATATGTCTAACCGGTAAAAATATCTATAGTAAAATATTATCAACAATTAATTACAATCAATAATTTTATTCCTATGATACCTATAAATATTTATAATGAAAGTACAATGTTATATAATTAATTTACTTGATTGAACGGTGGTTGATTGTTTTTGAACTAATAAATGTCTCGGAATAACGTCTATATTGATTTCACAAAGTTTATTTTATGAACATCGCATCACCATTTTCATATATTATAATATTACTATCGAACTTTTAATGAATTTTGAACTCGGTTATTTGAAATTCTGACGTTTATTATTATTACGTTTACCTATACCTATTATTTACCTATATGGGGTACATCATATACGGCTATGTCTATAAAGTTTTATCCGAGTCTTATCACAATGGACACGAAACAATAGAATAATGTCAGTGCATTTTCATAAAAAAAAATTCTCATTAGAATTTCTCAGTCTTATATACTTATAAAATATATCTTAGAAATACTAAACAAAAAATAAATGACAGATAATAAAACTGTCTAGTATCTTACGTAGGTATAATCGCGTTTTTTCGACATTTTAGTTTTTTTAAAAAAAGATTATATAATTATTTTAAAAATAGATTTTTAACGGTTCCTATATGAACATATTGACACATATGATTAAACAAAGCGCTAGATAATGTTTTATTTTATGTCATTTATTTTTCTATGATATTTTCAAGTTATATAAACAAGAAATGAAAAAGTAATATTTTCAAAATAATATTTTATAAATACATAAAAACAACAACAATTCGAAATGATCTTGACACGGCACCATACTTACAAACTATTTAAATAATTTTCAATTATTATATTTTAATTTTTCTTGAAATTTCACTAAAACTGTCCATATCGTCTACTAACGGGTGCGCTGACATCCTCTTAAGCCCTTAGATACGGACGGGATAATATCTCACGCATAATGTCTAATGTGGTTGCCGTTAAACGTGGAATTACGTAATATTACGGTACAGTAAATTATAATTATTAGGGACGAAGATCCACCGGGTTACCCCTTAAAATTTCTTCAAAAATATTATTGCATCCAATTTTATATTATGTAGACATTTCTGCGACTCTGCAGATGGTTTGTAATGTTATTATTATTAATAGGTAATTATTATATTACATTATGAAATTTTGTCTATGTTTAAATAAGTACATTTTTCTAATTTCAGGATGTATTTTTCCCGTATAATAAATATTTATATAATCTGTGATAATATGAGTAGGTACCTATTAGCATTTTTGTTATTGTTTATCAATATAATATAATTATATTGTATATAATGTATTAACAATTATTTATGAATTATAAATATGCTTATATATAGAGCGATGTTTATAAATATTTAAAAACATTTTATATTTGTATCGATCACTGATTATTCTGTCCGGTTTTTGGCGTTGGAATATCAGAATATGCGAAAAGAATACAATAATCGTAATTCATAAACCAATGTTGGGGGTAGGATACAAAAATAGATTGTTTTGTCGTCTTGATAATACACTGGTATTTTGGTAAATTGATTTATCAGTATTCAGTATTTTGGCGATAATTTTATTAGGGAAAAAAGAAGACCTCGAGTTAGGTACCAACTTTAAAATATTAAGTACTTACCTAATTGTTTTAAATATTTAAACATTTTTATAAAGCTCTGTTCGGGTTCGATATTGTAAATTGAATAGTTCTATTCGGTTTCGAAAAATTGTAAGTTCCGTTCGGTTCGGGTTCGTTAAAATTTGAAGAAGTTCGGTTCGGATTCGGTCCGACCTCAAAAATCTGGGTTCGTAACATCACTACTTACAACATAGACAGATGGGAACTCTAATACTAAGTATCGTGAATATTTGAAAATCTTTAAATCGTTAAATTAAAAAGAAAAAAAATCAGTTAAAATTGCCCACATACACATACGCGAGTGTGTGGCCACCGAATAACTATATGTTATTTGTGGACGGAGAGGAATCGTATTTGGGAAATGTCGAGAAAAAACCCGGTCGTACCTGTGCGTTTCTCGGCCGACTTGAGCGTGTAAGCGTGCAACTGGACCGGATCGGACGGTCCTCGGCTGTTGTACGCGTAAACGCTAATGTCGAATCCTAGGCCGGACGGTAAGTTGCCTACGGTGAACGCCGGCTTGTCGGCCGTCACGTTGCCAGCCAGCGATTGCCCGTGCCTCACGTACACTTCCATGATGAACCTCTGGCTAAGGCCGCCGTCGAAACCGGGCTGGCACCGGACCACCAGCGACGCCGACGTCTGGTTCACTACCGAACAGTTTTCCAGGCTGTCCGGACGTCCTGAAACATTACATAATTACATAATGTCGTAGGTAATATATTGTCGTTTTTTCCAAAAAGGATAAAAAGGTAAAAGGAAATAAGTGAAAAAACACTAATTTCAGATAACTAAAAAAAAAAAAAAAAAACTGTCAAAAACATTCAAAAGTTAAAATTTTTTTATCAATATTTTTCCAATATGTTTTTCAATGTTTGTTGTTTTTTTCATGCCAATCTATGTGGATTATTAAAATATCTACAAGAATTTTGAATAAAATAAAAAAAAAATAAATCGTTAAAATGGACTTATTCTCTTTTATTCGAGCACCGTCATTATATAAAGACAGTGGCGAAAATATAATTCTATAGATATCATTCTTCATATTTTATAGAGAAAATAAACTGTAAATGGTTAAAAGTGGATATTAACTATAGTTAGGTAATTAATTTCTTCATTAAGAGGATACTACACCAATGATATTCAGTGATAAAAACATGTTAACGCAAACTTATTTAAACAGATTTTTAATGTGATTTTAATGTTAAAATATCCATTATCAACTTCATTTGGGATTTTTAATTTATTACTTGAAAAAATAGCTATAAGAGCTTGAAAAAGTACAAAATATTAACTTCTTATAACTACGCAATAACTTTATTTTGATTAATAAATTAAAAAACTCTAATAAATAGTTCACTCCGAAATGTCATACTTCATAATAGGTATTTTTACTTTAAAATTATTTTAAAAACCCATTTTCACACTTTTACGTAAATATGTTTTTTTTTTAAATACATATCGTGGTTACACAACACAGTGTTAGATACACGGGAAAAAATTGTAATTACTTTTAAATTGTTGTGTTTTTATATTTCTAAAAATCTCTTTAATATAGTATATATACAACTCCTACAAATCTTTAAAAAAACGAGTGTCTAGTGTCCTCTTAAGGGGCCGCAACACCAATGAAAAATCGACCTAAAATCGTAACAAAACTGTTGAACTTTGAAAAGTCGGATTTCAATTCTAAAAACTGTTTTGAATTCATCAGCTTGTCTTCTAGTGATCGACCGAGGTGTTTATATTTTAGCCGTATATTTTCCTATAATATTTGAATGATTGGGGGGAACGAATTACGCAGCGAATATGTAACGAATTAGATCAAAAAAATAACTAACAAATTAAATCAGGGGTTCACATTGAAATATTTAAAATAATTCTTGAAATATAGATTAGGGTGGATACTGTCTCATTGTTTCACAGGACGCTTCGCCGCTGTATACCTATAGGTACACATATTTTGAACTTGTACTTATATTGTTTGTAAGGAAATTTTGGTTTTTGGAAAAAACCCAACAAAATTATTCAAGTACTTATTTATAATATTATACATACCTATATTTAAAATAATATATACGAATATGCGTGTACTTTAGACCGGAAATATGGTCACTTGATATGATTTTCTAACGAGTATTTTATTTTTTGAAAAAAAACGAATAAATGTATTACTTATATCGATGTAAAATTACAGTAATATTCTTTTGGGAAAATATTCTCCAAAATTTAGACATTTTGGTAATTTTCTCTTTTTTAGCCATACTTTATCAATTTAAAAATGTTACATAAAATTTTCGTTAAAATAATTGATTTTAATATTATTTTTGTGGCCATAATTATACATATTATAATTAATATGTATAATATTAATATATTAATTATAATAATAATCAAATTTCATTATTATTAATGAACAATTATCTAAATTTATTCATATTATTCAAATTATTCTTAAACAAAATATTAAATTCAAATGGCCATAGAATTGATGTAAGGGCCACAACCGGTACACTCATTCTGTATAATATTGTAATATTAATTATAATATAATCATTTTAGAATCACATATTATATAATATATTAAATGCTAAAAATGATAACATATAAATATAATTACGTACTACGTTTTTCGACAGTAAAAATTGTGTACGAAATAATGTAAGTATATCATAGTGTAGCCATGGTCGATTACAGTTATTACCACGAATTTAAGACATATATATTATCACATAAATCGTGGTTATCACTTATCAGTTTGTTGTTATTTTTGTTAATTATGATATCTAAAGACTGTGTTTTCTGTTCAATTTTATACGAATCTCCGCTATATGATTCATTTTTATAATTTATTGTTATTAATTATAATTATATTAATTTGAGAGATACACAGAGACCATTAGCATTTATGACCAAATTTGATTATGATGTTTTCATTTGTGTAATTTTCACAAGTGTTTGTTATTTCCTGAGAATATTGTCCGGTAATAACCTTTTCGAGACTATTCTTTACTTACATCACATAAAATAATTTTTAAGAAACTTGATTTTCCCCTCATTACGATTAATTTAAAACATTTTTTTTTATGCGTATTTAAAATTTTTTTTTAGCACTCGAAGTGCACCATCCAGAATCCTACATTTTATTAATAGCATAATAATAGTTTGACCACAAGCGATCTTTGCGGTGTGGCATTTGATTTATGTACGCCAACGGACCGGAGCGCACGCGGCGCGGCGACGGCAATAAAAGCGTTTTTAATAGGTGCCGCGGGTTGTTTGTTTTTTTCACTTCCTTTTCCGTTTACACGATATTAAAACGTTATTTATCGTCCGAGTCGTAATCGTCTTATATCTTAAACATGGAACCATGCAGATCGAGAAAAAAAATTTCAAATGTTTTGAATAACCCGACGTGTAAACTGTTGGCGATAAGATAACAAATGGAATTTTGGTATTGATAATATCAACACATAGGTATATCTATTATGAAATAATTATATTGTGAATAAACGTCTGCATGAATTATTATTTTATATAATAATATTAATTATTATTGTTATTTTTATGTAATAATACATTTTGTTTACACTTTAAGTAATAAGACATTTTAACTAAACAATTTTAAAATTTGTACCATCCGGTAAAAACATTACCACTTTATACTTGAATACATATTAGGCGAACCTAATGAAAATAAAAATGAGTAACGAAATATTTTTTTCATGGTTTTTTCAACATTACATATTTTTCTATTTATCCTACATTACCTACTACATAAAGTTTTAAATAAAAAAAAATATTAAATACAATAAATGAACAAATTTATTGTAGGATAAAAGAAAAAAATAAGGCAATATTTACCTTTTAGGTAGCGCATTGAAATTCTTTATTTAAAACATGAGAATTATACCATTTTAATCTTAGATAAAATAATTTTAATTTTTGAATAAAATATCGTGGTATCAGAACCAAAAGATTTAAACTCTGTATTTTAAAAAAAATTTCAGTAGATCATTCTAATATATCTCATATTGATAACTTAATACTAATTTAAGATTCAAAATATCGATGTGAATTTATTTACTTCAATTTAAAAATAAAATATAGGCCATGAAAAATCAAAAAATCGGGTACCTGCAAAAATAAGAAAAGTACTTTTTCAAAAATTTATAGATACATTATATATAGTCCTTTTGTGTAGAGATGTTTCACTATTATTAATAAACATATCTATAGTAAAATTCTGCGTAGACTCCGTTGTATTAACAAAAATAAACACTTTCAAGTTTTTGAAATTTCAAATTTATTACCTGATAAAAAAGACATAATGTTTTTTGAATTTTAAAATTCGAATCCGGAGGGCAAATACAAAAATTTTGGTGCGAGGGCTGATTAGTATGGGAAGCTCAGACGTTGATTACCGATAATCCGGTTCGGGTTGTACGAACCCATTAGCCTAACCCGTGTAAGACCCACGGAACATAGCTAATAAGTTTAGGTAATATTAGGTAGTGGTATCATTTGGACCACGCAAGGTATACATTTTCGTATTTCAAATTAAATAGTAGGTATAGTAATTTGGTCAGCTTTTTAAATTTGGTTAGCCCACAGTAGTGGCTACTACAGGGTTGTGGCCTGCATAAAAATATGCGTATTAAAAAAAAATTTACATAACACCATTGATGTTAGGTAAGTAATTTAATATTAGATAATTTTCCATTTGATACAAGTCTGTATTAAATGAAAAATCATCAACTTATTATTTTTCAAAAGCAAACCGTAAAAGTCCGGCTAGTGGACATTGGCCCCTGACCTTGCATACTCTTTTGTCCGGCAACTAACGTATAAACATTCACAATTATAACAAACTATCACAAGTGAGCTACGGTGTTCGAAGTCGAGTCACGCGATCTAGGTGTTATGTAGTGTAACGTGTTTGGAGTTCGTAGGCGGCTATCGGAACATTAGTGCCGGGATCGCATAAACGTTCACACTAAAAAAAAAGTTAATGAATGATTAGGGCTTTAGTGAATGGTTAATGCATTTAATAGTTTGTTAAGAGGACGCCTGCGTTTTTGAGTTTTCTAAGGATTGATAGAGAAATTTTTCTTTTTCGATTTTTTTTTTTAAATCAACTCAATGGTTTCCCTGTAGAAAAATCAATGAATTTAAAACTTCTTTCAGAATCAGAATTGAAATCTGACTTTCCAAAGACCCACAGTTTTTACCTGAGTTATACAATTAAATTTAATGAGTCTATATATGTGAATGGCTACCAGCTCTCGTTATCCGATTCTGGTAAAAACATATACATAATTTTGAAATAACAAAATCAATGGTTATAATCGAAAAAACTGGTCAGACATTTCTATTTCGTTTTTAATTTTTATCAGATTTTAGAAATTTCGAGTATGAAATTTGATTTTCACTAGTTTACTATATTGCGTGTACGCCTTAGGTATACTTTACCGAACATTCCTAAATCGCCTTTTTTGAAATCGATCATTTTCAAATTCTAAACGAATTTCGAAATACATTTTCAAAGACTAAAGTAAACCAACACCCTATAATTTAGATTTGTTTTGTTCGTTTATTTAACAATAACCGAAATCGCGCCGAATTCGAGTAGACCGGACAACTTTTAATTCGATTATAAATACGAGGGTACCAAAATGGGTTTTATATTATATTAAAATGATATATGCCTACAAACGTTTTATCAGGATAAAACTGTACGGACGTTTAAGCTATACCTATATCCTATATACGGTATAAAATAATATTATATTATGGTATACCGAATGGAAGATTTATATCGATATATCCTCGTATACATCGTAGTATATATAAAAAAAAAATCGATCGGTTTTCCGGTGAATAATTTAAAGAGCCCCCCCCCATCATTTTAAGCCATTAATGGACCGTGATCCGATAAACAGTAATAAAGGTATACTTTTATTTATTTTCGAAATTTCAAAGCTTACCACGATTTTGGTTTTCGGTGGCTGAACTTACACCGTATATATATATATATATATAAGAGACGATTGTCGAACCGTGGCCATACGTGTGTATAATAATAATAATAAATGTATGTATATATATATATATTTTTTTATTTTTTTTTTGCGAAATCTCGCGGGAAATTCCGTTTTTTCTGCTCTCCGAACAATCGAGTTCCGCGCTAAAAGAAACGGACTTAGCGGCCCGTGACGTTATGCCAAAAGTTAAACGCCAAGTTGGGTCGCGAATGGCTGTTACAAAAGAGGATCGGTTGTTGTATGGTTTTGTTGGCGGGGGCCCGGATGTCGGTCGTCGGGGTAGGCGAAGGAAACGCCATTATGTAATATTATTACTATGGTGAAAACTTCCACTTGGTCTCCCGTGTTGGATATAATATTATACTTTCTATACTTATACGGAATTATACACTTCCGCCGAGGACCGACTGTCGAAAAGTTCATCCGTCTGCCGGAGAAGAATGCGATCGCGTGTCGTAGTCGTCGTCGTCGTTTTTGTGGAGTGGCGTGTAAACTTTTCGACCGCCCTCCCTATACCACTGGCTATAGCCTATACATATGTGTGCGACGATAGCTATGTTTGTGTGTACGTGGAAAAAGGACGCGAGTAAAGATCCTGCGGATATAAATACACGATATTCCTATATATTTGTTTGTTGTGCGTTCGGGAAATAAACAAACTAAGAAAAAAAACCTATCCTTTTAAATCAAAATGTACAGAGAACGTGATAAGAAAATATACTATTATGTTATATCGTAAATGATAACGTTTAGGCACGAAAATCTATATGATTGGAAAAAAATTAGAAGCGGAACGCAAAAGTATAATAAAAATTCGCGTTACTAAATATTCAAATTTCCTATTGACTGCAAGAGGCCACGCTCACCTCCCTTACACACTTCGGCCGTCCTAATCCACTAGAAACTCCATAGAAAAATAATAAATAAACATTTCTTTTCATTTAAATGAAAACGCGTGGGTAAAGAGGAGTTAATATACCTAATTATAATATCATTCATTAACTTTTTTCTATTTTGCCGACTAAATAATTTATAGGGTGGGAGGGGGCCGAGACCTGCAGATTGGGTTTATAATAAAATTAAGCGAAATTGGCGTACCACCTATACTGCCATTTAAAATACTCGAAGTTAATATTTTGTTCTTTTATAAAAATATTTTAAGAAATATATTTAATTATCAGGTAAATTTTTATTTTTCCATTTCCTATTTTTATTTTATTTTTTTAATGGATTTTTTGTGGTTTATTTTTAAGTTTAAGACCCGAAATTTGTACATGACATTGAAAAAAAACTATTCCTTAATTACATAAAAAAAAAAAAAACAATAAAATTTGCAAATAATAACAAATGATTATCGACGATTATTTTAGACGAGTTATATATTTTTCTAAATCTGAAGTTGATTAGAAAATTTTTCTAGTAAATATTGTATTAAAATTGTTATACCCTGATAGTAAAAAAAATGTATCGACAACAATATATTAAGGTAATACCCCCCGACTTTTAGTGTAAAAAAATGTCTTCGCAGAATGACGATAATTCGTTTCACAGTGGTTTAAGAATAAAAACACATATTATAATATACTTAATCGAAAATTAATAACATTTTGGAGGAAATGTCATATTATTTTTCTAAAATAAAGTAAGACTATAATATAATACAACCTATAATATATATCTATAAAAAAAAGTTATAGCTGTTTAAAAAATGTAAAAAAAAATGATTTTTGAATGTTAGATTGTACTCTAAATATTTAGTTTATTGAAAAACTTATATAAAATTCCCCACAAAATGTTGTCAGATTTTGACTTTATAATAGGTGTTTTTGCTTTTAAGCCACCAGGAAACAAGTAATCGTAATTTTGTGTAGGCATGTTATTTTTCAACAAATATCGCAATTACACAACAATAAAATATGGTATTGACACAAGGATATTTTTAAATTAATTTAAAATATATTTATATATATTCAAATTGTTAGATTTTAAATTTTCTTTAAATTTCATAAAAATTCCATAAAAAAACCCCTTGAAAATTGATTATATGACGTCTTATCAAGGGCTATCACCCATCATAGATTATAATTCGTGACAAACCGTAATACATACCCCCTGGAAATACACAAGGTTGCTTATATGTCTTATACTAAGTCGTTGGTAATACCATATGTGACATGACATTTTATCATGGTATTATATTATATTTATTTCTTTATTATAATTTATAATGATATAAATTAATATTCTTTGTTTATTTGTTAATACAATATGTAAATGTATTCAATGATTTTTTGTAAAAATACTTCCTTATTTATTTATTTAATATATATTATATAAAAAATAAATAAATTTTGCATTTTAAAATTCTCGGGAAAGAGGATACGATACACGCATTTATTATTTATGTTTAGTTAAATGATTAGTTAATGAGGCAATACAGAGAAATATTATTACCTATTTTGAAAAGGAAAATATTTTATAGGGAATGACAGTATTTTGTAAAATATTGTCTAACAAAAAAAAAAAAGTGAGAAAAAGTTCCAGTATTTAAAAAAAAAGAAAGAAACCTTAAAATGCTGTAGCTTCTTTGTTGAACAATAATTTATAAAAACCCATTTCATTTTCTAGAAAGCGTTTTCTTTTTCAAAATTGGTTATAGGTGTTTAGCTCTAGTTTTAATTTACGAGTAGGTAGGTACTTGCTATATTCGTTATTTTTCGTAGCCTAATTTTACTATATTGCCCATTGTTAGACAAATTCTACTAATAATGCATATTGCCCGAAATTCTTATGTCAGATTTTATCATTACCCTTCCTTACAAACAGGCGCGCATTAAGAGGGACAAAAGGGATCATTTGTCCCGAGAGGGAAATTTTAGGGTGGCACGCTGATCATGTAAATTTGGAACTTTGAATTATATAATATATAGTTTATAATAATTGATGGAGATCGGCTGTAGTTGAGTGATCGAAACGCATGTTTTGGCGCATGAGATACCCGATTAGACTCCCAGGTAGCAAATTGGGTGATTAATGAGATTTTTCTCGCTGGTGGCGTCCGTTGTCTCGTGCATGCCGGCTATAATTGAGTACATTTTTAAGGAATTTACACTAGGCGACAATCAAAAATTTATCAAAATATACCTATACTAACCTACACTAGGGTGACCATAAGTCCTGTTGTCCCAAAAAACTTTAAACGGAACTCTTTCTGTCCTCCTTTTGGAAGTGGGATCCCGTTTTTGTCCAGTTTTTTTGTTATCCTAACATTTTTCTAAAAAAAATTGGTAGAAAATTTACTATTTTTTACCATTTTCAAACCAATTTATGAAAATGTTGTTAGAAAATAATTACGATGTTGAATTTTTTATTATTGTTTTATCGTTTAAATTTTCAAAATATGGTCATCAAATTCTATGCTTGTACCTAATTGTTATTAAAAAAAAATAGTGGATAAACTATGGAAGGGTATAATAATTTCAAATACCTACTTTTATTTAAATTATTTTCTTAATCATCTTTTGAAAATATTGACAACCTTTAATATTCATATAATTAACCAAAAAATATAATGTAGTTTAACATTAATTTTATAAATAAGCAATATTATACATTATACATATACGTATATTATATACATACATATTATATATATATATAATATATTTATGTCAATTATGTTAATGTCAAATATTTATGTTTAATTAATTAAAGATTTTTGTATGTTTATAATGATACAGAAGTTTTTTTTCTGTCACATACCAATAACTTCATTGCACAAAACTTTACAATATTTTAATTTCAGAAAAAACATTCCATGTTGCCACTCACCTTCTTACAGACATACCTAATTGTGCACATAATAATCAACAAGTCCATCGTTAAAAAAATGCCTTTGCATCTATTCATTTTCATATATAAATCCAAAATCATTCAATAACAAATTATTTCACATTGCTATATTTATATTTAAAAAATGTGTACCGCTTTAATAATAAAATCCACTAGGCGATAAAATATATTCACTAGTTTAATTTACTAGCTTAAAAAATGCACGGCTATAATTACCAAACTATTCCAATAATTTGGTACTTAGCTATGCTTGTCGTAGCTATCAAGAACCATCTTAGACTCCTTTAATATGCGAAGGCGTAAACTCGAGCATGTTAGAGTTTGGGAAATAAGAGTATGTAAAACTATTAATTTATAGTCTATAATTGATAAACCTATTTTTTAAATTTTATTAATTTAACATTTTCTTAATTATTTCTCAGTCCACGCGGCACATTTAACTATTATCATATAACATTATCAAACATCATACCATCACAATCACCGTTACAATCTTATATACAAATAATCAATAGTTACATAGATAATTTTATTTATATGTATAGTCAACCACTACTATTTGTAGGAGCGACACTAAGTCGGCAAGGTTTGTTGCATATTGTTATCAATCGTATTTAGTACTATCGACATGTTATTTTTATTTTACGTATAATGCGAAATTGCTCAAATTGTAGTTTTATCTAATCTCGATTCGTATAACAAAACGAGAATTAAAGTTTTCCGAACAATTTGTAATCGAAATTATTTTCCAAAAATGTGTCCATGATACCGTTATAATATATTACTCTATTTGATTTATTGCTCGCGTACACGTGTTTTGATAGTTTCAACATTATAACTGCCGTTCATTTTTATTATCTCCTGGTATTGTACTTTAAATTTAGTATATTACAAGTTATATATAACGTTTTGTATACTGAATGTCATACAGTTCGAGTGTTGGGTCCTATAATAATTAATATAGCGTATATATGAATACAAATTAATGTTATACTAGTATTACGTGTTTATTAAACGTTTCAGGTTAATTGGAAAACTTTTTAAATTTTATTTTAATTTAAAAACGGTTTTTTTTGGAAACAAAATGTATTTTCCAATAGCTGGCGAGTCGGTAACGTAAAATATATGTAGGTATAACCTAAATAATTTCGAAAACCAAATGTGTTATCTACATACATTATAATATCTATATAAAAAAACAAGTTGAATTAATTTGGTTATTTAAAATTTTAACCATTGAATATTTAATGATTTAATATCGTAGTTTTATTATAATACAACTGCTATGAGTAAAAGCAATAAATATAAGAAAAATATGCTAGAAACCAAGAAAAATTTTTTCGAAAAATACGAGAAAGTAAAAAGCAGTTCAAAAATAGTGGTCATCAGACATAGATAGAGTTATTAAATTTTCCGAAAACAAATTATATCTTAGATTTTTCAACTTTCCTAATAAGGAAAAACGCGTAAGAAAAAATTACCGATTAATGGTGGAAAATACAAGGTTTCTATACGAAGTTTGCAATACTTATATTCCTGTTGTGTTCATCTGTCGGTGCGTCCTAACAACTAATAAATTGTACTGGGGAGTATATTGAATTGGCTATCGATCGTACTTACAATTCCTTGTCTTTGTTACTAGGGAGGTTTTTGATTTGACAATCGATTATTAATGATATTGGCCTATAATCGATTATTCATTCTTGATTAATCGGTTTATATCATATTTTCTTTTATAACATATCTACGAGTATATAAAAACATGGAAATCTAATAGGCTCAAAGATTAGATTTTTTATATATAATTCGGAAGTTATGGTTTTTAACTTTAAATTTATTATTTTTAAGCATAAACGTTTTATGTGAAGTTACATTTACAAGAATAAAATTAGGATGTTTTGGGGTAGGTAAGTGCTGAACTGGGGTAAGTAAGCAAATCATTGTTTTACGGCTAAATAATAATACAATTAGCAATTCCTATCCATAATTAAAATATTCTATATACATTTTGAAACCTTGAAATTTTTGATAATTTTTACAACACTATATGGTTTTAAGTTTTCATTTTATTTATGTTTATATGGTGAGTCGTAATATCAATGAAGTTTTTGAAAACAGCAATTATATCAAATATATTTTTTTCGTCCATCAAAATTACTTGGGCGATTTTAAACTAAATCGAGTTGTGTAATTATTTGAATTTGATATAAATATTTATGAAATTAGTTAATGAACATTAATTAAGTATGATTACGTTCATCGGGGTAAATGCGATATCAATAATTGGAAATGTGCGACATGGAATAATATAATATGTAATATGTATATATGACAATAAATTGCTAAACAAATGCTTTGTTCAATATTTGCTAAGTTGTAAACGATTCAGTACATACATTTTTGAGTATAAAAAAAATCAAGTAAATATGGTTTTAATATAGTTTTTCGAAACCTACAGTTCGAAAGCAATGTATTAAAAAAAAAAAAAAAAAAATGAAAATAAAAATAAACAATTGTCGCTTTTGAATTTTTCCGAAAAACATGATATTTTAGCGTACATTTCAAAGTTGTAGGCACTTTGCGTCTGATGAAATGGCTGTAGTATTAATGTATATCAGAAACCGAATACGCACTTATCCTTTGGCCGCGGGGCAAGTGCGATAGAATTGAAACATTTTCTTTTTTAATACTAAAAAATAAAACATTGATCGAATTAAATGTTCATTTAAATTGCAGTATTCTTAACATTTAAAAGATCCGTAAACTATGAGAAATCTATATTTAAAGTTTAACTTTGTAAAAACCCGTCGCAGTATCCCAACTAGGCCAATTATTTAACCATTTGAGTAATAGTGGTATTAAACTGAAGCCACCTTTTTAATATATATATTTTTTTGCAATTGTTAATAGTGGTATACTATCTTATTGAAACAATTATTTTAATATAATTTGGTGGTTATAATGTACATTTTATTTTTGCTTTCATCGCTTTCTTATCAAATTGTCAAAGTTCAATTTTGAAATTATAAAATGTTTATAGTTGTACTATGAAATTTAGGTATATTATAGTTATTTGTTACTGCTAAATCTAAACCCTCACAAAATTATTGCATTTTATTAAGTACCTAAGCATTTTTTGTATAACAATACCTATAAATCCCATTTAAAAAATCGTGTTTTTATTTATTTTCGTTTTAAAGGTGGTTCTACCTAATATTATACTACCATGTATACTGATATAAAAGATAAAGTAATTATCATGTAGGTACATAATATGTATATATTATTTAGCTTAGGCAAAATTGATTAATATGTTGATTCGAAATGCATATTTTGTTTTCTTAATTTTATTATTTGTCCGAGTCTGGATTTTTTATATAATATAATATAATATTTTTATATAGAATATAAGACGATAATAATCGTATTGAACAATATATATTTAGAACCATGACAAAATAAACAGGTATGACAGCAACTTACATGTTTTGGTTCAACTCGCGCAATCATGGTGGACGCTTTTCTCCGCTTATTATCATCTCAGTATCTACTTGTCTGCACTCGTGTAGATAATAA